>DWDW01000600.1:0-13980 GCA_018245635.1 Mimoniades versicolor eupheme | reverse complement strand
CTAGACTTCTGCGCGGCCAACAATTTGACAATCACAAACACCTGCTTTAAGCACCACATCCGAAGGCTGTGGACGTGGCAATCGCCAGGAGATCGCTACAGGAACCAGATAGACAATACAGTTGTTCCCAACCGCTGGAGATCCTCTATCACCAACATAAGAATGTTTCCTGGCGCTGACTGTGGCAGCGACCACCAACTGCTGGTCGCCGATTTACGATCGCGATTTAGAACCCGACGCAAGGCCGTTAGAAGTTCGGTTCATCTTGCCCAACACGAAACCGAATTCTTTAAGAAGGAAGTGGAGGGAAAACTGACCCAAGACTGACTCTTAAACACTCAAGATGATCCTGAGGAACTGTGGTGCTTTCTAAAATCCACGATTAATAATGTACTCCTCTCGCTACCGAAAACACCTAACATCAAAAAAGACTGGCTTGCTGAGGACACTTGGGAGCTAATTCAGGAGCGGAAACAGCTGAGTACAAGCACCTACCCGAAGGTTAAATGCGTGCGTACTCAGACTTGAACCGTCGCATACAGCGCATGTGTAGACGAGACAAAAACCAGTTTCTGGAGCGAATATGTAAGGAAATCGAGGAAACCGCGGATAAATACCAAACTTCTGACCTCTATAAGAAAATACGCCAGGTCACGCACGAATTTAAGCCGCAATCGTGGGTCATTAATGACAAACACGGAGAACGAATCTTCGAAGTTAACATGGCCGCAGAGCGTTGGAGCGAATATTGCAGCGAGCTCTACCAAGACCCATGTCGTACCATGCATAGCTGAACGATCTGAGACTGAGATTGAGCCTGTTATACTTCGCTCAGAAATTGAAGATACCATCAGCAAACTCAAACGTAACAAAGCTCCTGGGTCTGATATGGTTGATGCTGAAGCAATCAAAGTCCTTGGAGATCAGGGGATAAACCTGCTTCACAGAATTTGCAACGCAGTATGGAAGACCTTTAAATGGCCTACCGATTGGACACACTCAACGATAATTCCACTACACAAGAAAGGATCTGTTAGGCATTGTAGCAACTACCGTACGCTTGCACTAATATCGCATGCAAGCAAGGTCCTATTACATGTCATCAACTCACGCCTCAGATCGTTCCTAGATTGGCAGATCCCTCAAGAACAAGCAGGTTTCGTGAAAGGCAAGGGAACCAGAGAACAGATCTTGAACCTAAGGCTGATAGTGGAAAAATGCTATGAATGCAACAACACGGTTGTGATGTGTTTCGTCAACTACAAGAAGGCTTTCGACTGCGTTAAGTGGCAGGATCTATGGAGAGTTCTTTCGAGTATTGGCGTTCCTGATCACCTTATTCGACTTATTGCCACCCTGTACGACACGAGCCACGGCTCGGTAACTGTAGGCGGTACGACGTCAAGCAGTTTCCATTTCGAGAGGGGAGTACGACAAGGATGTTTAATCCTTTTCAACATTTACGGCGAATATATAATGCGCAAAGCCTTCGATGGATGGGAGGGAGGAATAAGCATCGGCGGACTCAAAATATCGAATCTCCGATATGCCGATGACACTACTCCGTTTGCCTCATCAGAGGAAGAGATGGCCGAACTGTTGCGACGTTTAGAGAGCGCTAGTTCTGATATGGGACTAACCATAAATCGAGGCAAGACCAAGGTGATGGTGGTCGACCGATCTGTCATAACGAACAACGGCAGTTGCGAAAAAGAGGTTCGTAGACTCAATGGCGAAAACTGCGATGACAAAGCTCAACAAGGTCTGGAGGGACAGGAATATAAGTAATAGAACAAAAATACGCAGAGTACGGACTTTAGTTTTTTCCATCTTTCTGTACGCCTGTGAGACCTGGACCTTGAAGGCTGCCGATCGGAAGCGAGTTGATGTATTCGAGATGTGGTGCTGGCGTCGCATGCTCGGCATTCCGTGGACAGCTCATCGCACAAACACAGCCATCTTAAGCGAACTCAAGCTGGAACGTCAACAAAGGCTGTCCTCCGTCTGTATGAGCCACGTCTTAAAATACTTTGGACACATAATGCGGAGGAAACCAGACAGTTTGGAGAGGCTGATACTCACCGGCAAGGTCGATGGCAAACGATCAAGAGGGCGCTGCCCGAATCGCTGGCCAGACCAAATAAGCAAAAACTCTAATATGCCGGTGAGCACGGCAGTACACCTAGCTGAAAATCGCTCCTTCTAGAAAATTTTATTAGCTGGTTTTAAGCAAGATCACGATTCTCAGAAATGAGGGACCGACTTTGGAGAGAGAGGTAAAATAACACAATTTATTACACAATAAAACTGATTATTATACGAATTTGTGGGATCTCGTCATATTATTTTCATCAATGACGTGCAACCTCTAATCAATTGCAAGGCATGCCAAAGATAATCCTTGCGCGCTTTTTTATTGACGTCAAATGTTTGACAGCCGGAGACATAGTGGTTTGTATGAGAAAAGAAAATTTAGTTTTTACTATTTTCCTCGTATTATTCTTCACCTTCCTCCTCCTGCCTCAACTTCCTCAGACCTCACCAAACACCGATAAAAAGAAATCAGCCAAATCGGTTCAGCCGTCCTAGAGTTCTACGCTTAGCAATAAATTTAGCGATTCATTTTTACTTATATAGAAGAGAAGACAGAAGATAGAAGATTAGGGAATAATTCCTCACAATGTAAATGATGTTTTTTTTATAATTTCCTATTCTTCATATCACAATGTTAATTTACATAGTTTAGTTTAGTCATAAATTAATTTATTAGGATAATAAATTTATTAGGATTTGTAAATAAATTATCTACAACTCCTATAATGTCGTAAGCTCTGGTGGAAGTATGGCATAGTATATGTTATATAGTTATATAATAGTGATCACTTCGGGCAATCTTAATTCTGTACTGAGCGTCAACTTCTCTTATAACTTCAGTTCTGAGGTGCCTACCTACTTACAATTAATTATTTTATTTATTACCAAATTCTTAGTGGTTTAAAAGTAAATTAACTAAAACGTAAAAACATTCCCGTAAACCCAAAGAGGTAGGCAGATGAGTGTAGTATCCTCCCACGCTCCACCAGTTACATTCACGTCCCACTATAGAATAGGGGATGAACCTATTGGCACGCACTGGACCTAAATCCAGACTCCGAGCCCCCACTACAATATTCTACTAGACAATCTAAATTAGAAAAATCCAATGTCATAACCGACCCGAATATTGACCCAGGGAACTCTCGATCAGCAATCGCACTTGCAACAAATCGACTAACGAGACAGTCTAAACGAGACGGGCGCATACAGGCGTCTTGCTCTATATGATAACGAGTGAAAAAGATAAGTAATAATTAGTAAAATAACATGTAACATGCTGGTAATATGACATGTGGCGGTGGTCTATTTATCGCGTCGATGCGACACCAGCGCAACGCCGCCAGGCGTGACGCTTTACGAACTGCCGCACGCCCGGCACAACAATATAAAACCAATTAGGTGAAAGGTGGGTGTCACGAAAGCCGTTTGCCTCAGGAACAGGCATAAAAATCGTGCTAATATTTTCAACAAAATAAAATTACTAAATGTTAATTTTCTGAATATGAACTACGAAAATAAATTAAGAAATTAATTATTCGTATTTAAAAACACTTTTTCCAAACAATCGTTTATTTTATTGTATTATATCGTAATATAATTTTTGATTGTATATAATACAGAAATAAAATAACTGTATAAAACGCGTATAGTACCTACTTGATGTAAAAAGAATCTTGCGTTTTTTATATGAAAGCTAAGTATTTATTTTGTTTCATGTATGTACATAAAAAAAATTAAGGGTCATCGTGACATAGTTACGAACATTCCTAAGTTTTTAAATACAATCTAACATTACTTAAAATTTTTACTTGTCTCTTATGATTATTTTTTACTTCTAAGTTTATATTTCTATACTTAAGTGCTTAAGTTCTTTAAGGCTCTAAGAAATATTAAGATTATAAGCAAAACTGTATACCAGCTATTCTGTATACCAGTTTCTTTCATAATATAGTATTCAGGATTTCAGATTAAAATATTTTTAGAGGCCTTTCAATTTGACAAAATATTAACCAATAAATTTATTGAAAATTTATTAAAATGCACTCTGAAAATAAACGGTAGGGAAATTTTGAATTTTAGACTGTTAGTGAAATTATTGAGTTTATCTTGAACTGTTATGCAGACCTTACAAAACTGAAAATAACTCATGTCACTAAGAAATATTTCAAGAGAAAAGAACAATTGTATTAGATAATCGATAAGAATTAAAAAAAGAATGATCATAAGACACAACAAATAAATCGGAGTTCAAGATACAAAGTACCGAGTGTGTCACTAATAATTTGGCCACCCACTGTATTTAAACTATGATAGAAAGCAAGTTATTGTGCTAAATAAAATATGCCGTAATCAAAGGAGGATAAACTTTTTAAAATTAAATTCGCATGGACGTTCTAAAAAAACAATTTAAACTATACAAAATATCAACGTTGGCCAGAGCTCTATTATATTTTAAATATTGATTTAAATTGAATATTTATTGATTGCCTCGTTGTTCGGGTAACGGTAGAGGCAGAGGTAGCGATTCTAGATCCGGATCCGGATACTATCAGATTTTTGTAACTTAGAATTTCTTGTTATAATTTCTCGTAGTGAGTCTGGATTTGAGGTCGGTGTATGGCATTAGGTTCACCCCGTATTCCATAGTGGGACGTAAAGGTAACAGGTAAAACGTGAAAGTGTACTACACTCTTATGCTTACCGCTTCGGTGACAACAGGCGTGATGTTATGTTTAAATTGAATATTTCAGAATTGTATTTCGAGATTTTTTGTACATTGAACAAATTCGGATTCACATTTCAACATTTCTAAAATTTCTGAACTTCTAAAAGAAATAAACTGCCATGGTAAGTGGATAAAAAATATTTACAAAAAGAATAATAAAGAATGTTTACTTCTGAAGAGTCACCTATAGGTATAGATACCATTGGCTATAGGTAAAATGAAGATAATATAAACAGTTTATTACATACAATTATTTACTAATACAATTGTAAATACGAAAATATTGTATTACTCTTAACTTTTAATATGTAAGCAAAATTTAAAACATTTTTTTCAATTGGAATTTATTGAAAATGTGACTTAAAAATACAATACAATTCAGATATTTAGTGATATATTAATAGATTTATATGGATTACTTTAAACACGACAAAGTTTTGACACAGAAAAGTCTCCTCAAAACAACGACAATATTTTCTTTAGTTACAAAAAATATTTTCCAAATGCTTATAATCCTTTTGTTTATAATTTGTAGCCTGGATTTAAAAGCTTTTTAACTCTGGGCTACACGCCACCGCGAAAAGCTTAACTTTTTGCTACTCTATTTACACTTAATACGACACTCCACGTAACAGGGATTTCACCGTTAGTCAACGCTGCGTGAGAGCTTGTTGAATAATATAGTTTTAAAACATAAGGTTGCTAATCTGTTTTACTGAGTTTTGGTGCCAAAATTATAGCAGATCGGATGGCATACGTCAGCTAAAGTTTAAACAGACGCTCCGATTGTCTGCGACTTTAATGCACTCAATCTCGATTGCATGCGCGACCGTATCCTCTATCTCTAAGAAATGTGAACGCCGCGAACTCTAAAAGTATTTTTTATTGAAAAATCTATTGGTGCCTACAACATACTTTATTTTTTACTACTTTATAACATAATAATAATGATGAGCGTACATCTCTAAATTGTTTACTATGAAATTGTTCTGGTGGTTATAAGCGCGACTGTTGAGCAAGGGTACCTGCAACGAAGAGTTCGGAACACCTGGTTGGGGAAAGTATTATTAGGATGGTTTAAATTGAAATTCTCAATAGCGGCACAGGTTCTGAATTTGCACCTGCTATATGCCAATTGGGTCACCCCCTGTTTCATGGAACGTATAACATTATCCGTGGAAGGACTACACTTGTCTACCTACCCCTTCGGGGAAATACAGGCTGGATTTTGTGTTATGTAAATCTATATATACATATAGGAGATTTTCTATGTATATAGTCATTCATCACGTATCTTTGGAAGTATAAGACCTAAAGAATTGGAATTTAGCAGGAATATTTCTTTCGCTAAGTAGAGATCAGCTAAGAACAGCTAGTAATAATACTTACATTTGGGCAATTTTTAGCTCAGCGAACTCGTGGCTTGATGTACGATTTCTATTTTTTTTTTAAAACAAACAAATAACGTGTAAAGTAATGATAATGATTTGCTCGATAAGTCGATATTTCCGTCCGTAGAACACGTGTATGTTTGTGTATTGACGTTTTTGTTAACTATCTTTCCGCTTGTAATGTATATGTACTTAATCAGTAATTTAATTATAATTAGTAGTCATTTGAAAGTGTTCACGTAAAATATGTAATATTAACATATTTCGCGTATAAATAGACAATAGAAACTCTCAATATTACAAATGACAATGGAATATTTTATGAAAACGTATTTGGAATGTCTAAATAATGTTTTCGTCTTATAAATAAACCATACCACGCGTGTAATCGGATCATAACAAAACATTTTGTTTCTTTGTAGATTCTAACGAAATGTTATTTAAGGTATTAATTCCACAATTTCCACTTACAAAAACATTCTGGCTGTGAATATACGGATTGCGCATTAATGAACCCGTTTTCTCTCTATGTAGGTAATGTTAATTAAGGCGTAAAGGATAACTAACGCTTAAAGTATAACTAACAGTGTCCCGCGACTTCGTCTGCGTGGAATACAAAAATTCTGAAATGTATGTAATGTGAAAAAATTATATTAAACATTATCTTTTTTGATACGTTGAGGTCAACTATAAACACATTTTACGAAGTTGTATCTTCAAAATGGAATGAAAATCTTTCTCTTTCTACCTTTACCTAATCTCTACCTTTCTCCTCCTTCATGGTGGGACGCAACCATAGGAGTGTACTACACTCATCTGCCTATCTATTCGAGGATTACAGGCGCGTGTTACGTTTCAATGAGTTGAAAAGTAAAAGTTTTATTTACCATCAATGAATTAATATTTTTACGATAAGGCAATCCATGATGGTTTCACAGAAGGCACCTTTCTAATGAAGTTTGTTCAATTATGCATCCTGTGTAAGAGCTCATTGTTTGGATTTCTCTGATAATTAAAACGTTTTCACTGTCACATTATTGTATGTTTGTTTCTTGAACAAATTCAATGAAAACTACTTTTTCCTACGTCGACCTATTTACCACACATCGTAGGGCATTGTTTGATATGTTTAAGGCATTTACGGACAACATTTCATGCAAAAAACTTTTTTTAATGTTTTTGGTACGCACCGTTTGTTAAGAATCGGGTGTAATAGTTCGATATAAACAATACCTAAATATAAACATATGTTGTTAAATCTTAAGCATATTCAATACAAACATATTGTTTCATATGTATATTATGTAGATACCTATTATACAGTTTAAATCAATGTCTCATAAAATCATATTTAATTAAATTGGCCTAATCTAATCAGTTCCATTAAATGAAATGGCTTGTTCTATTGTATACTTACTTACACTTCGTGTACTTTGAAGTGGCTCTGAAACTTCTTGCAGCGGTAACTTTATTATTTTTGTTAATCATGCCTTTACAGTCGCTTTGATATAATAACTTTGCTAGAAACTGTCTGTTGACTCTACCGCTGCCCACTTTCTTATGTTGCTGTTTTTCCCTGTAATTTCTCCACTACCATAGACAGACAGACTGAACCACTAAACCGATAACGTCTAGCAACATATTTACTATTTAACTGCATTCTTCTTTATCACTCTTATAATACTTCCATTGTTGAATCTTTATGACGTAAATTTTACACACGCCATGTATTAAAATAATTGTAACGCTCAATATACGCCATTTCAACGTAAGACATTTATATTTATTATTATTTACAAAATTAGTAAACATGATTTAAAATTTGTAATACATACAAATGCACAAATTCATCAAACAATTAAACGTACTATTACATGAAGCTTATATAATCAAGCTTAATATATGTATATCATTAAATTTGACACGGCGATCGGCTGTCACGTCAATTCGGCTCCAATCAAATAAATTTTGATAACGCAAGTCTGACTAACACACATATCGAAAAAAAACAACGTATAAATTATGTGTTATGTTTATAATAGCGCGTAACCGCAGAAAATTATATTGCCTCAGTGACTGTGGCCGATGTGAACACAAGCTCAGGGACGCAATCAGTAGCATTTTAGAGAACGTTTTTATTAATCAAGTGATATTTGCACAATGACAAGAATTTAAGATCAAGAAGTCTACCTGACCTTTCGCGGCCGCTGTTGCCTATGTTACAGCTGTGGTTTGTCTGCGTTCGGACACATACAGTTTGTATTGACATAGTGTCAATACAAATCTCAGTTGGAACGGTGTACAACTATTACACAATGTTTCCTTAACACAACAACACAAGCTATATTAAAGTAACTATGCCATCATCATCAGCACCCTATTGCATTTCTCCTCACTGCTGGACATAGATTTTCTCTAAGGGTTCGGGGATCGCAAAGCAGAGCTTCTCGCATTGCCTACGGTGCTCTGCACATAGCCGGTCGGAGCATTTACATGTGCCTAGGCAGGCCGCGTCTTTACTCGTCTCTCACGACACTGCACCCCGCCACGGGATCGGGGAAAGTATTCTTATTCGCCCCGATCCATCTTATACATTTGTAATTATCTTAAATTTAAAGTACCTACTCGTATCTTACACATTTGTAATTCAACATTTTCATTCTAGACTTATTCTTCTATCACCTATCTGTTACAAATTTCATATTAATCTAACGTGTTTTAACTTTACAATAATTTATTATAAATAACATGTCATTTGCCATTGCGAAAGCATATTCAAGTAGGTATCAATTTCGTGGTTCACCAAATTCAAGGGCATATACTTTTAAACTTTCCCTCAAACAATTCTCTAATTACATGCTACAAGTGTATTGGATTACTGGAGCTACGTATTTTAATAGTAGGGCGATGTAGGCAGGCAATCACTTTATAGGTAGATGTCGTTTTTACAACTTCCATAGTTTCCCCGTACAATAATATTATGTATACTAGGGTGCTACGCGCTGCGTCTAAAACTAAACCACGAATATGTTATACGAGTACCTTCTGCGAATTAATGACGTTTTGGTACTGGCTGCCATCGTGTTAGCAGTACCACTCTGACCAACTTACAATCTAACCTTAATAAACTTCCAAAACGTGCACATAATTTTTCTTTCTTAGAAAAAGTAATTCGAGATTAGGAGGTTTTTTTAATAGGCAACAACGAATAACTTAAACCACTTTTATTTCGTTTATATACAGATATGTTATAACTATTTGTCCGTTCTCCTATTACTACGCGAATTAATATATTGCAAAGATAATATATTTAAATGCACTTGTAAGTTGGTGGGTTTATAATAATTTTGTATTCAGTTGGCACGTTTATATCGTATATAAACTTACCGCAGCAGCCGCGAGTAGTGACCCTGACAACTTTTACGGCGTAGTGTCGCAGCAAATCCACCTGCCACCACGGCGAGGCCTCTCTCTGGGTCTCCGTGCACCGTTTGCCGTCGTGATCCGTCGTTTTCTCTCCGTCGTTGCCGTTCGCCGCGCCGCCCCCGCGCACTGTGGTAGATTGATTCGCTGGCTTGCGGAATGCAACGTTCGTACCTGTAAATCAATTAGAATGTATTGACATAAGACATATGTATATGCCTTGATCAAGTTACCGTAGGATCACAAGGAACATGTCTCGCCTTGACCGACTATTGACTGGTATGGAACGCTTGAAAATATTGAGTTTACCCATTGTAAAACGACGTAATAAAGACTCAATAAACAAGTTTTACTCGTAAGTTATTTTATGTACAGAAATAGTTTATAGAAAAAGGTCGCGCTCTTTACATTATTTTTAAAAGTTTTATTGTTTAATTGTGAAATAAAATTTACAAATATTTTATTATTTAATTGTAAATAGGCGTGGCAAAGTACTAATATTATACATTATATCTTTACGCCGGGTCCGTTTCGGGAAAGCCGACAGCAGAAAGCCAAATATCCAGTAGAGCTGAGGTACTTCTACATTCACCTCTCTCTTCATAAAAGTATAGTTTCGTCGGTAACTTTTCTAATGATTACGGACTTCTGTATAATTACGGACTTACCGCAAAAAGGCACATCAGAAGTCCAGTCGCCCCTCAAGGTGCACTCTCTTTGATGCGCCCCGAACAGTTCGTAACCTTCGTCGCACTCGTACCTGGCGATCGTCCCGGGAACTATGTCCGCGTCGTTGGGTAACGACACTCGCGCGTTCGGGGGCACAGCCGGGTGACCACATCGCTTCTCTCCTGGTAAAAAAAGTATTATGTTTGTAATGTGTTCTTTCTTTCTTTCTTTCTTTCCACCCTTTTATCGTTCCACTGCTGGAACATGGGTCTCCTCCAGAATGGGAGGGGCAATGTTTTTAATGTATACCCAAGTATAAAAGCGTAGTAGGTTGAATTTTAAAACACCTCGTGGAAAGTTTGAATAATTTAGGTTTTTGTGGGTATCTTATTCCTATTAAGTATATGTTTTCATTTTTAACGATGAGTAGGGTATAAGGTTTTGTAACGAATGCATATATTAGATTAGTCGTATATCTATATAACGCAGCGCTTTGCAACTCATGAAACACATTCTCGAACTCCTCATTCAATTTCCGTCGTCTGTTGTTCAAACATGCCACAAGGCAAGTCTGCACCTAACTCAATTAAAATCGATCCAAATATAACTTTCAAAAATATTTACGACAGCCGAGATAACTATATTGTAACTGTGTACATTACATAAATTATGTACGTCAAGGAATATTACATTATATCATACATATGTATAAACAACAAATAAATAATGAACTGTAGACACTTTGTAATAATGATTTTCCTATTTCAAGCCAAAGTAACAATCAAGTATAGTAAATTGACTACTTCGATTTTACTCAGTGAGTAATATTTTGATTATTGGACTTAAATGACAGGTTGTAGACAAAGAGTAGCAGTTTCTTCTATGATAAATAACTGATTTTAATTCAAATGTCATCGATTACTCATTATATAATTGATTTTAATAACGGGTCCGTTTTAACTATTTGATACGATTGCGTTTGCGCTTACTGAATGATTAGGGAATGTATCGCTCCTAATGTACAGTATTAGAAAGGATTTTGTAGTTTTGCACTTATCCGCCAATCTCGTTTATAAAATAACATTGCGTCGTACGTTGACGTTGGAGCCAATATTTCTGCGCGCCTATCTCCAGGAAGCGTCGTCAGACTTGAGTCGCCCTTAAGTGACTTTTGAATACGTTGCACCTGTCCAAGTTTGATATGTAATGTAGCGACCAATCGAGGGCCTATCGTTACGCCAGGGTCGATAAGGAAAACGTTCTTATGTAATATTCAACTGTCCATGCATGCATAAAACGATTCGTGCCGCAACAACTACATTTACGGTTGAACTCGGTCGAAAGCACGCACTAGTACGGCATATAAAACTAATCCGGCGGCAATCCTTCTACATGGTTCGATTTCAAAATACTTTTTCGCCATTTTTATAATATATATTTTCATCTCTGCAATACTAAACTATCTATCTCTTTCTGCTCTTTTCCGTCACAAAGTCTGATATAGTAATGGCTCTGATTACATGAATTAATGTCACATTTACGATATAAGATATTCAGTGCAACCTTTCACTACTTTCTAACAAATTAATGTTACTCAATTACTTGTGTAGAACATAGTTTTATTTCATTTTGTAGCTTGCACGTCATTTGCATATCAGTAACGTGATAGTTGATATTTGAATATTTATAAATAAATACGACCGAACACCCGAACTTTTTTATCACTCAAACTTTTTTTAATCAACTTTTAAATAAGGCGTAACGCAAATTGTACAAAGCGCAATAGTTTCGAATGTTGTAGATATCATATCTGAATTAAACTTTAACCATGTTTTCTTGATACAATGGCATTTAAAGTGAAGGTCGCTCTGACATTTCGTGTGGTTTCAACTAACTGTCAGGAGTAAGAACATGGGCGAAGTTGATATACGTGTGACCACGACAGGTTTGGTTGCTTCGGTGCACTTGCTGCTTAAATATTTGCGTGATTGATGATAAATTATTATTTTCAAAGGTTGCCTAAAAAGTTGTTTCAAATATTTTAAGCCCCTTCTTTGAAAGTATATATTGAGGAAACTTGAGCACGTTAGAGGTAATAAAGAAAAAATTTTCTAATGCGTGTGAAGTCTACCAACCGCCCGCGTCGTACACGACGTCGTACACTACGACCTTTGCCATCTAATCCTGAGAGGAGACCCGTGTTCAATAGTGGAACTATAACTATTTATAGTAAGAAAAAAATTTTTCTTTTTTTGTTTTGTTTAACAAAATAGGTACATAGTTCACGTGTAGTCTTAAATTTTCATTCTGATTACCAGTCTATAGGACCACTAATAGGTTAACTAAAAAACGTTCAAATGTTATTTAAACCAGTTGAAACTACATCATTAGTGTGCTGTGTAGCTCAGCGTCTGTAGATAGGTTCTAAATTTCGGGTACATCGAGCTTTCGTAGGAAACAGGAATACGAATAGAAATGCGCAAGTGGCAGATTTCTTAAATTCTTCAACTGTAGAAAACCAAAGTGATTTTTATTTAATACTGTTCATTCAGACGAAATTGTGAAGATTTTTCGTAAGATAGAACCTATCACTTTTATTAAATCGCAATTAATACATAGTAATTAGAAAACCATGCGTGGTTTTCTAGTTCTCTACAAGGAAGCGTACAAATGGCCTGTTAATAGTTACATAACGAAAGCGTTTACTTCCATTTCAAAACGCGGACAATTCGTACGTTTGAAAAATTTTAATGAGTGCCAAAATCAGACGTGCCAAGAGCGAGCGCGCCCGTATTTGCGGCGTAACAATGTTATCACGAAACACTCTGCACGTAATCTTCAGAGGCTGTCACTGCCGCATCACACTCACCTACGGCTTCATTCATATCCAAATCCCTGTATTTTGTTATCTAATTTTAAAGTTCAGTGACAAAAAAATCACAATACATTAAAAGTAATACAGCATCAACCCCGCGTTTCGGCGCAGGGATAGTCAGAGGGTATAATACACCCCAACGTTCCATATCCACTATCCACGGAATACGGGGTGAGCTTGTTGTCGTAGACCGAGCATATATACACATACTCACGCAGTTACACACACGCACACACAAGCACTCACCTAACACACGTCTTAGTGACTGTTCTCTTATATATTCTCTTAGTGAAATGTCAATCCATTATTGGCTATATGATTTAACAAAATTCTATGTATGTATTAATAAATTAAACTGTGGATTTTGTAAATAAATAAATGACACACTTTAAAATTTTTATGTGTTCAATACATGCGCCAACCTTTCATTTATCTCTTGGTATATTCATAAATATTACGCCTTTAATTCCGCCTGTCGCTAGCTTCATCCCACAACTGACTCAAGTACCTTTTATTTTTTACCAGTAGTTATAGATCACTCATGATCACATTCATTTGAATAAATAAATATATGTGTAATGTAACAAAAAATATAAATGCATTTTAGTATCCGGCATTGCATAATCTAGTCGTTTTTCTATCGATGGAAGCAGCAAACCGGTATGTATGTATGTATATATACTGGACTGACGTTGAGCTGTTACAGGTCTCAGACAGAAAATGTACGTACATACATTTTAACTTAAATGATTTTTTTACGAGCACGTGGTTCGTTCCTTCCACACTTGGAATTGGATACG
>DWDW01000599.1:0-13988 GCA_018245635.1 Mimoniades versicolor eupheme | reverse complement strand
TCACCAGTTACTTTTAAGTCCCACGATGGAATAGGTGGTGAGCCTATTGCCATACACCGGGCACATATCCAGACTCCCTAGTCACTACTAGAAAATCTAAATGTTGTTCGACCCGGGAACCGAACCCAAGACCTCGCGTTCGGCAGTCGCACTTGCAACCAACACGACCAACGAGGCAGTCAAACGACGGAAGTCGATCGACAGATATAATTATCGTGTTATTAATATATGTATGTCTTGGAATATAAAAAGTTATATATTATTTTGATATAATCGAAGCGAACGCTGGATAACGATAATGTTTACTTCAATAGCGAATAGACATTACATGAAAATTATTTACTTTTAGTTAAAATTGTTACAAAATTCGATAATGTAGTTTTTAAATAAATATTACCAAGCTTAACTAAAGTACTTGAAAATCTTGGAATCGCTCCTTTTAGTATTCTTAATTCAAACAGATTATGTAGAAAGCAGCCAGAGAAGGTAATTGAATAGAATGGCAATCTATTTGAATTCTTAAATTCTATCTCGAGTTTTTTAAAATGGTACAGGTCTTTATTTTAGCAAACCTAGTAAATATACCTACCGTTAATTAGCAATGTAACAAATCGTAATATCATGCTTGTAGTCTCCGAAGGGGTAAGTAAAGGAGTATACAACAGTAGAGGAGTATAACATACTTAAAAATATATTTAAATAACTGAAGTACTGTGATTTTTTAAATATTCATACGTTACCTTAAATTTCCATGCTAAATTTCCTTGCAAACAAGTAAAGTCATATACCGTTAAGAGATGCAATTACCACCTAAAATCATATTTGTGCAATTATTTTTCCCCAGGCAGCCAGCACAAATAGAAACGCATTCTTTTGGCACACATGCAAATGTTTCCTGATTTGCATTTGTTTTTTACTGTCGACACATTTGGTCATTCGGTAACTTAGTTTATTATATGCTTCTTGAAACGGAAACTGAAATATTAGAGCTATTTTGGTGGTTTATTATGTACCCACCCGTTAGTAAATTTTAGAGTAGAAAATTTGTTAAACAATTCTGTTATAAATATCAACCCAATAATCATCTAAGGTATTTTTATTTTTTCTTATGTTATGGAAGTCGCAAGTAGGCATGTAATCTGCTAACAAAGTGTCAGTGAAATCCGTAGATAGTTCACAATATGAAATGATATTTTTTTTTACTAGAGATCAGTTACTAACGACGAGTTAGTAACATTTGAATTTATAATAATTGGCATTTCTCTCGTGTGGTCACCATCTATCATCATGTAGATACACAAATCATGAGCAATATATAGTACAAAGAGCGTTACATAGTACAAAGAGCGTTACAGTTTCATTTCAACGTAAAAATGTCTAGTATAGGCATAAGGTATATAGATATAAATACTAATTTACATATTTTGTTATTAAAAATCTTCAAATATGCTGTTTAAAATAAAGCTACCATACGGTATTTAAAATAGCCGGCCTGGTATCAAAGCTGGTTATGAAACTGAAATCAGAAAATAAAATTCAAATACGCCCACATGTAGCGAATTCTCAATAGTAGGTACGCTGTTTTGGACGTAGCTGTTGACGGCTTCGTTATTGTTTTTTCTATGGAGAGTGTGTCAGACGAACGGAAAGCTGTCACAACTGTCACAAGTGCTTGCTATCGTGCGCTTAGCTATGTACTTATTTCAAAATATGGTTTTAGGGTATTATACCATTTACTTCTTTTCTAGACAGGGAATAGGTAATTTGCAACAGGAGACTATTCTGTCTATTTCCACTCATCACTGAACAGCAGTTAGAACAGTACGCCCTGATGTTATTTTATTTGCGATGTGTTTGCCTTTCAAATTCGAATCGGAAGCGAGCTGTTTCAGTGTGAAGCACATTTCTCTTGATGCCACAAAGCTTCAGATGACGAGCGACACACATCCGCAATCTGCATGTCATTGACCCACGCATCCAGCGCGACGGGCGTCCCGTCTGAACTCGTACCAGTAAATGAATACCAAATGTTAGTTACATATTCTTTAGAATGTTATGTGCATGCAATAAAAAATTTCTGCATCTTTCGACCGTCTGTCTTACAGTATTAGTAACGTGATATTTATTTTTAATTTTTGTTTAAGTTTAGATTTGTCTAAATTATTTAGGTATTATAATAAAATAATTGAGGCGTAATTTAATTTTACTGTAAAAGAACATTATTAGGTACTAGCAATCTAAAATAAATTATTTATTTCCCATTAAATAAATAATTATCGTAACCAAAAGAGTCGTATATCTTCGTCGTCGTATCGTGACCAAAGCATACATGCAATGTGTCATAATAGCGTACATTAAAAGTGGGCATTTATTTATTTCAACGCCCCTTTTTTCCATGATCATTTTTGGATGGTTCCCTTTTTTATTTTAAGTTTTCATATTTATAACAAACGTGAGTCGTGCCATGTATATCATAACGGGCGATTTATTAAAATGTTGCATATTGCTTAAAATCTTTTCTAAGCAATTATACTTTATTCACATTTATTTCAATGACAGAAATAAATATATCATGATACCGAAGTATCGTTAAGTTCTTCTTCTGCTTTTTGTCAACTACTTGTAATAAGGAAGTTGTTGAATACTTGCTTGCGTAATGTAGATTTATCACTGATAAATAAGTATTGAAGAATGTAGTGTATGTCACGAAGTCACACATACTCGTATTAAAGTGTATTATAATGAACTATAAAATAATTTAATTTTTTAATACAAAACTTACTGATGAAATTGTTTATTTGGATTGCTCTTATTCAGGTGCAAATTTTTTTTTGTTACAGTTATAATTTCAGTGCTTGTTTTTATAAAGTTGTCAGGAAACTAATGAATTTATTACAAAAATATGGCACGAGCAAGTTTGTCATCTGTAGAATAGGAACATTTAATTTTCATACATATATTATTTCGCTTAAGAAATAAATCGGTGTCCTAGTTCAAATGTTAGTTGTTCATGCCTCCGAAGTAGAACGCTATAAATTTAAATCAACTATTTCTTGACCGTATATGTGAACTATAAAACTTTGAAAATATTTCCTTGCATGCTTCGTTTCACGTCGCCATCGGATAGCAGTAGTCAAGAATTGACTGAACAAGGCGACTTTATCGAACACTAGCTAGCTTAAGGAAAATGGATATACACGTGATACATTAAAACATACGTTTCATGTTTCCCTTAATTAAAAAGACAGACATGCTCTTCGAGATATTTAAAATAGATATGTATTATATGCGATAACATGGAATTTTTGAAAATAATGTTATTTAACGGTGAATAAGTTATCGCCAATGGCTAAATACATATAATGGCTCACAGAACAGAAAAACTATAGATAATTATTTTAACATTCTGCATAATAGTAGAAAGGGCAGGTATTTAACTCTTTCAGTCACATTCCAATCTTATGTTTTTACTACAGTGAACAGAGTAAATTTTAAATTAAAAGTTTTTGAAGGAGCCGGTTTTCATTGTAACGGTTATCTCGTTAGCATTGACGCTGAATCCGAGACCAATGTTTACACATCACACCCTTCAAAGGCCACGTAGAAAATTTGGACCTAATATTGTTTTGAGCAGCAAAACAGAAATGTTATACACATGGAATTACCTTCTTCCGACTTTGCAAACTATCTAAGTTTCCTAATTAATTACTATAACCTACCTAATAATACCTATAACCTGTCTAATTACTATAAATACTACTTTGTTTGTGTCAAAATTTAATGAACTACTTAAACTTGGGATTGTGAAATAAAAAATATTTGTTTGTTTTAATGTATTTTAAAACTTTTTCATTATTTATATTGATAATTATTGTGAAAAACTGTGATATAATTATTTTTAGTCAGTTTAAACAATTGAGGATTGATGAAATTTAAAAAAATCACGTGACTAGAAACCCGCTACTATTAGCTGCCATGCTTGTGACGTCACAATGTTAAAGCAACAGCTGTCCAGGTAATTTCCGATCCTCGTACTAATAAGGTATCAATACCTAATCAATAACATTCAAAAATCCATTGTGATATAATACTTAAGAGCCATCATGTTCCATCCTCGATTTTCCGCCACTAGCTTTTGCCTGCAGACATTCACACATCATTATCCCACAATTTCAATTAGGTTTTTTAGATCTTCAACATCAATCATGTATTCGAATTAGGTAGAAGCGTGGACCTCACGACACGATTTATCTTTTATAATGTTACCGTTTATTCATAGTGTCGTGGATAAGTTATTGATCGGATCCGATATTAATCGATTGATCTCAGTAGTGTCTCTGAATATATGCTGTCTATCCGTCTTGATTAAGTCGATCTTATCTAATGTAACATTCACGCCTGTAATCCTCGAAGAGGTAGGCAGAGGAGTGTAGTACACTCCCACGTTTCAGCAGTTTCGTTTGCGTCCCACTACAGAATAGGTGATGAGGCTATTGGCACTCTCCGGGCACATTTCCAGACTCCGAGCCACAACTAGAAAAATCCAGTTGTGCCCGACCTGGAATTTGAACCCAACAACTCTTTATCGACAATCGCGCTTACAACCAACACAAGCAACGACGCAGATTTTGATTTTAAATATACATAACATCACGTCTGTAATCACCCAAGAGGTAGGCAGAGGAGTACAATACACTTGTGGTTTCACAAGTTACATTATAGGTCCCACCAACAAAGAAGGAATGAGACCAATGCTATGCATAGGATACACAAATCTAAACTCATAGTCTCAAGTTAGAAAAACCTAATAATACCCGACGAGAAGATAGAACTTAGGACCTTTAGCAGTTGTGATTGCAACCACTCGACTGGCGAGACAAGCTTTAGTGAATATACATTTATCGTTAGCACTTAAAATAAATCTGAATTGTTTAGTCTATTACGTCGTGCCCAATCAATCGTAACTAATTAAATAATAATATTCAACTCCCTGTAGCTGCACTTTAACTCTACGAATCTAATTAGTTTTTAATCGTGTTCTAACGTTCTGGCTAAGAGAATTCTAATTAAGGCAATGTCAATTAAACCTGTGTGACGACGTGATACTAAAGCCTAGACATTTACAAAGGGGATAGTTCTATAATTAATGACGACGAATAATGCGAGCTGTTAGACGCAATGGCACTCGAAGCGCAGTTGCTCAGCTTTCGTCATGTCGCTTGGTTCGTGTCGTTCATTCATTAGAAGTCTGTATTGATTCATGCATTGTTCGAATACATTGTAGTCTATAGCAGCCCGATAAGTTAATGACGTTATAATAAAGTACCTACTATATTTAGAATGTACATAATAAAATTTCTCAGAGTTTTCAAAATTTGGCAATTGTAATAATTTTAATCACCGTTACGATATTGTATTGTATCATCATCATCATCATCATCATCATCATCGTCATCATCATCATCATCATCCTATCTCAGTCCACAGCTGGACATAAGCCTCCCCAAAGAGCGCCATCGCGCCCTGTCTTGCTTGCTTTAACTGGATTGGGAAAGTAATTCCAGGCTTTGATTAAAAATCAAACGAAACGACAAACCAAAATTTGGAAAACAACTTCATCATGAATACAAGAGCTGGAAAGTGAAGCATTAAGGAGTTGCAAAAGAGAAATACAGTTACAGTAAATTAAATTAAAGGAATGTAGCGCTTCATCCAATTACGTAGAATTATTCTTCGTTTCAAAGTTCTTTGGTGCTCTTTTCTAAAACTCCACATAAACGCTGCTGATTTTAGCATTTGCAATGCGCGACGACTGCGATTCAATAGCGGTTCAGCATCGCTACTAACGCGCGACCGTTTCGGGCGAAATCGGATGAAAGAGCGGTGAGTGCCACTGCGCCCGGGGCCTTGAAAGCGGAGTTTCATTACTTCATTGCGACAATAACTATGCTGCACCGTGATAGTAGCAATGCAAACGCGTGTTACGTAAGCGAAGGTATATGAACAGCGACAGCGTCGGCTGAATTTCGCTCGTTTTGCGACTGTACCACTAGTGAAACACTGTAAATGGTCGCCCGTGGGCTAGGTACCTTAAGTGTTGTTATCCATGCATGCATCTGTAACTAAGCTCAGGTTATCCTATAGGCCCATGGTGTACTGTAACCACAGTCGCACGGACTGGATGATCGTTCGCTGTTGTCTCTACATTAAATTAACTGTTTTTCTATAACGTAAATTTTAAAGTATTCTCCTTGAAGTTTCTGAAGTAATTGAAGTAGCGTTCTAAATTATGGGACATGCATAAATTTGAATAAATATTTAGAAATGTCTTACAGTTCTGCATAAAAATGAGAAAGAAATGACGCATTAAAAGAGATTTATTATGACGTCCTCTATGAGAAAGTAGACGTCGCGAAGAATTTAAGGAAAGTGGTTGCATTAGTTTAAAATATAGTCTGAAAAAACTTTCCATTACTATTTGCCCTCGTCTACTATTAGCTTAGTGGTTGTATTAAATTGAATTTAGTCTTTAGCAAACTTTATAAATAAAGTCTTATAACAAAAATTATAAATTTTAACTCACACACACACCCTTCTTTTTTGAGAGTACCTACATTATAAAGTTTTAATTATGATTTCTTCATCATTAGTTATTGTTATTCTTTAGTATTTTTTATTTGTTTTAGCTTATGTTCATCAATGATAATGTAGGATTCTAATGGTGAAAGATATTATCAAATCGGCTCAGTAGTTTCAGAGCCTAGTCAATGCAAACAAATAATCAAATTTTTCCTGTTTATTATATTAGTATACATGGATAGATGTTACAGAGCAATGTCCATTACCCCGTTTTTGAAAGAATTTTACAAATATTAAATAAATATAATAATATTATTCTTCGCTTTTTGCAACTCGTTTAAATTTCTTATTCAGTTACAAAGCTATCAAACGACGTTTAGAGCACTAGATGTTAAGCTTCTACTAAATAACTTCTTAAAAATTTTCCAAACTAGTCCACGATGTACTGTTACCGTTGAGTCCTACATTTGTACACAAATAACTTTATGTTTTGGCAAGTCAATCTACCAAACACGTTGAAACTATCACCCTACGTAGTAGGCTGAAAACTTAACCGTTTAGTTTAGTACATAACAAAAATAATTACTATACCACTTCTACATATTATGTATACTCTTTATCCCTCGTAAAACTATAGTAAGCGCTTGGTATTTAATGGACCAGTAACACGAGCATTCATTACCCTAAGAACAACAAATATACGTGTTTGTTTATTATGATTAAAATCGTACGTGTTGTTCTAAATATCTTCTACTTTACTGTATTTTGAGGGGTCTGTTAACATTACTAACGCAGGCATGATTTATGATCCCTGATGACGTCACTAAAGCACAGTGAAAATGTTTTACGGGTTCATGCAACAGCAGTAATGAAAGAGCAGTGAGGTAAACATTGAATAAACGTTGACTTGTACTAGCTATAGCGTATATAGAATTATGTACCTCTTAGATACCTGCTAAGTATTACGAATTTTGCATAACGCAAACCTTTACCCTCTTCCACGCCGTGTGTTAGTTTTTAAGTGAAATTTTCTTTTTTCATATAAATCTTCTTACAATATACATATTTCTCTACTACAAACAGAACCTTGTGTGTTTCTAACAGCACTTATTATTGCAAGCATTGTATAAAAGATAAGACGTTCTAATTTATGTAGAACTTATTATGATCACGCGAAATCACTTCATTTGCGGTAAGTACAAAAAATAGGGCTTTATTTAGTTCAATAATTATTGCTCTCTGACATGCGAACAATGCAACGTTCGAAAAATACACAAAAGTAAACATTTTTGAACGTAGAATCTTTTGATCAATATATAATTTCTTCGGTGTTTTGAATTATTAAAGCATAGAGGGTTTAATCGTAAATCAGGATGCAGCATCTTAAGCATGAAATAGTACTCGACCGTAGCTACAAATGTTTTAAAACGAATATCCAAGTACTTGTTAATTTTACAGCAATATTTGTGTCTTCCTCTATCTAATTTATGTAAAAACGATTCTATTCATAATTATATTGTACAAGTCAATGTGAAATTATAGGAGAACCACATTTGGTAAAGTTTTTATGTTTAGTTAAACATCAACTTGTTGACGCCATAACCATACATTACGTTTACCATAACGTTAACTTGTTTACCATAATCCCTACACTGGGCATGTTAGTCAGGGATCGCAGATTAAAAAGGGCGAAGCAAAGTACTTGTAATAATTGTAAATGTGTAAGCGTACCGTGACTGGTCGCTAGCGACAAAATTTATCTTAAATATTAGATCACGTACAAAAAAAACGCGTCACTTTCTATGTTTATCAGAATATATCCGTACAGACTAATGTTCGATCCTTGCTATTTATTGCGTACGCTTTTTTATTGTACGAACCATTTGCGTAGCATTCCGTACCATATTGTCGCTTACCATTTCTTATTTATTGCGTACCATTTTAGAGCTTCAATCGTTCAAACGCCCTTTAAAATGGGAAATTTTTAATGTAATTTACACACTAAAAATAGCGAAATAATAAATAGAGTCAGAAAGAATAACGGCATTGAAAATAATTATTACGAATAGTTTGACGATATAACTAAAGAGTTAACATTTTCTTCATTCATTTGGTGATTATGCAAACGTATCTATCAAAATATCTCATCTACAAGTAGTATGAGTACAAAAATTAAGCGAAAAACGTAAACAAAGTAACGTTCGGATATTTTCACGAACGAACGTAAATTTTCACGGTAAATAAAGAAAAATATAATAATACTGAGTCACTTTCTGGAATTTGTGATGGAAAAAATGTGATCGGAAAAATTTATAAAATTGAAACAGTATCTGATGTCGAATTAAGCTAATGCGCCCTCAGCCAGACGTTAACTGTCTGTAATTAATATGCGCGGAAATATATGGAAATTCGACGGCATGGCACTTCGGCTCATTGGAGTGCCTCATGGGGCGTGCACACCAAACGGACTGAAATTGGGTCTGAGCAGGAAAATACCATTTATACAGCAGGTGATTCAGTATGCGGCAATGCAGTGTGGTACTGTATTTGTTCAGAATCGTAAATATATTAATGGTTTATAATAATAAAAAACTAAGGCGGTAAAATTACATGTTCTTTGATCAGTGATGTATTAAAACTAAGCGTTTAGCATCAATTAACCTAATCTAATTCTACGAGTAGATCTCGCATTTAATTGGTCAGTGCGCAGTCTCTCTTACATAATCGCAATTTATAAATGTAAAGTTTATCTGAAAAACATGTTATTTCCACATGTTAATTTTTTTTTCATTTTTCAACACCGGTCTTTTGGCCGAAATGTTTTGTTTCGTTGGTGTTGAAGGCAAATGGCGGCAAGGTTCTTTGTCGAATAATGTTGCTGATGTTTTCAGCATTGACAAAGAACATGGAGGGAATACTTAATAGTTGTAATTTATATCTAAAGCGCCAGCGCTTCTGTGTTTAGAGCGTGAATTTGTAGTACATCATGTAAAGCTTTAGTGCTTATCTTCAGAAATAATTTTGTGCCCGTTTGTGAAAGTGGCTCAATAAATGGCCTGGACGTCACTTCGGTCCCGTTTTTGTTTGGTCCATGCGCCGTATCTATATATGTACGTGGGATTTACATAAAATTTCGACTCGTTTTCTTCTAAAACATGTAATGTAAGCATACATTCTTTGTAAATATTGAGTTTGATTATTTAAATTTCAATTGAAACTATTTCAATGTTACAGCCTGCATCGCATCGCCTCATCGGCCCGTCTCAGTGTCGCTGAGTCTATGTAAACCGCGTTATGACTCAATCAGCTGGTTGCCCGTGCCTCGCATGTTATATAACAGGGTGCACCAAGGCGAGTTAATATTGACTTAGGCTCCTAAGACGGTGCTTTAAACCGCTTACACTCATTTGACCCCCTTTTTCTGCACAATAAACAAAAATTCACTTTCACTATAACACCATGTAAGAAACCGATTTCTTACTTTATTAACAGTTAAAAACAACTTACAAGAGTACGAGACCTTCATAGTCTCAAGGGGGAACATTTTTCCACAACGGTTTAACAAGCAATTTAATTCCATTGTAGCTCGTTTGTGGTCTATACAATTATACGATAAATTAACATCTGTTATCGGTGTTTTTATACACTTACTTTCTAAACGTAATTTAATTGAATATGCTTGGTCTTTCCCCCACCAGGCTACCTTTATTTTCGTTATTCGTTTAACATTATTTCAGCTCTTTCTTTAACCGTCTAAAATACGTATCGCTACAATTAATTAAGTTCTACGAATATTTTTACTTTGTTTACTCAAAGTTTAACATCACATTTCTTACTGCCATTATCATTTGATCGTGTATTTACAGTAGATGGCTGCCACGAGGTAAACCCTTTTTTCTACGGCGTAGGAATCATAATATCCATTTACGTTGAAATTAAATACTTAGTTTTACATTTTACATGCTTAAGCGCGCCACCTCCACAACATCCATGTTAAAGAACAGCACTTCAAGTACATACATAGTTTGTTGCTATTTCTACAATATATTGAAATTGTTGCAATGTATCAGGGTTTTTTATTTCAATTATTGTAAAAATCGATGATCATACGCAAATGTAACAGTGATTATTAAAGATTTATGATATTAGAAATTATAATGTTGTGATAGTATAATTTCAATTATATTTCAGGTCTAGCCATTTAATAGTCTATCTTTTGTAACTTCAACAGGTTTTCACGTCAAACTCGCGTGATCTTCTATTTATTTAGTTTTTTGTCACCGAACGCCGTGTAACATACCATGTTACAGACTATTGTTACTTATCACATTACCAGCTAACATGTTACAACATTACCATACATTGTATTAAATCCAATGTTACTACATTATACATTGCATTGCTTATAAAATTGCTATATTTGTATGTGCATTCGCTTTGTTATTAGGCTTAAGACACTCGAAAGATTGTATTCGAATGATTTTGAGCGATATTGGAATAAAGTTCTATGGTTTCTTAGTAATCAATATATCGGTCTCCACCGCTGTCTCACTGCAATCAGAGTAAGTTTATGGAGAAAAGCCTCGGATAAATAAGAGCTTTTATAAGTTATTTTTCCTGGTCATCGCGAAAAATAAACTCTTAGTCTCCTAAGAGGTAGGCACAAGAGTGTAACACACTCCCACGTTTCACCTACAAACGTATACCGAATAGAAATAAGTGAGTTAAGTCGGTACATATATGTAATCATGTGTATAAACATTAATGAAACATCAAACAGTAAAAAAGTCATATAAATTATTTACAAAATAATGTTCTTACCGTTAAAAGTGATTGATAAACGTTTAGTACGGACTACTTTGAGCCGAAAATAAAACAGATTTACTATACGATATTTACAAATTGTTACAAAATTTTAAAACATTTATCCAGTCTCCTATTTCACACAGAAGGTACATAATGTCGACGGCAGTGGCGTGAATGAATACGTTCGCAAACCGTTCCGAGCGATTAAACGGCTTTGATCTGTGCTCCGCGTGGTAGCAACTATTATGTGCCAAATAACTATTTAATGACATTTACCTGAATCACGTAGAAAAAAAGCCCGGTTTTATCGCTATCGTATAATATAGATAATCTATTTTATTAAGTTAAACAGCAAACGGTTATATTTTGAATACGGGACTACTAGTATTTCAATGTTGCAATTCTTTTAGCGTTTCAGTTCAACCGTTGGCTGAATTCAATTTTTTTCGATTCGAAGTCACTTGTGGTCTTAGGCAAAATACTTTTTCATAAAAGTGCTAACGCCCATCGCTCACATCAAAACGTATGGAAATGACATAAGCTGCGGAAAGGTAATGGTTCATTAGTTAGCTTAGTCAATGGTTAGCTTATATCATTTTCATACATTTTGAAGTTAGCGTTTGGCGTTAACACTTACGAAAGAGTATTTTGTCTAAACCAACTGGTGGGTGTCATGTCGTGAATTGTTACGTCACAGGATATTTAGACCAAAACAAATTCTCTGAAGCCGCAGCTGCCAATTAAAAATGCCCAACGCTAATGGACTACGGCTACGTACGCAACTGGTAACCGAAATTTGTTTAGAGTCATTGCAGCACTGTGTATTGACGCTTTCCGCGATTTTTGAAACACATAGTATAATGAGCACTGTAAATGGGCCGTGTTAGAATCCTCTCACTTCTTTTACTTCAATATATTTTGTGACAGTAGCATCGATGTAATTTTTTTTCTGGAGAAAATTGCCAATATTTTCAATTTCTCTCCAGGATTGGATACGGAACAGTTATTAGGTATATGGTTCATAAGCGGGTGCTACTGTGAATTTAAAACGACCGGTATTACAATGTAATAAGTGTAAATATCGTGTAATAAGCAGTTTACGCAATGTTTGAAACTAAACATATTTAATTGACGAAAACTTGATAGTAGAATATTAAACAAAATCATAAACGGATATGTCATTTCTTATTTCCAATCGAAAATAAATCAAGCGAGAACACTTCAGAGCTCGACGCCGCCTCAATAAATCCGCTGCTGAAGGGCTAAAGGAGAGCGTTCCACAACTCCATAGCCAGCACAATTTGCCGCTTGCTTTACATTAAATACGGTTCGTGAAAAACGAACAAGTCATTCGACTCAGCGATGAAAATAGAAAATTAGTCATGGTCTGATTTGTCATTTAAATTAACCAATTATCGATATACATACTATTATCGATAATAACTAAAATAAAATCTGCTACGCTTTGCAATCTAACGTCTACGTTTGACATAAAACATTTTTAAAACATGCAGCATTACGTAAAATGCCTTGACCTTACTGGTTTATAAATGCTTTTGATTTCATGTTTCTGTCTAAATTAACATATTTTCATGTATTGATGCAATTACTACACTGCTCTTAAATTAGACCGTTCCAGCTGCACTAATTCACGGAAGTTGTAGAACCTTGGCAGTCACGCAACTCTACGTCGTGTAAGAAAGTATAGAGATATCTTTCAGTAGATAGAAAATCGTATGTCTGATACAATGTGAACCCTTACTAGTGGCTGCTTATGTAAGGAACTTTAATTGACATACTTATAGTGTATCTAGTTCCATGCGGAACATTTAATTAATTTATGTTACGAATTCTGGATATTTTTCCACTTCACTCAAATAATTCACTGACTTCAAATTCGAATAATTCACTATAATTTTCGCTGTCGAACGTGAAGTTCGGCAGTCGTTCGGCAGTCGCACTTGCAACCAACAGGACCAACGAGGCAGTAATTATTATATACTGGTTGTGTTTAAATATGTTAGTAAAAGCACTGTGTATTTGCTAATGCTAGTTTCATTTAAAATATAACAATTATTTACATACGACTTTGAACAATTGAATTATAAAAGGAAACTATATAAAAATATTTAATAAACATTGGATAAAGATGGGAAAAAATGTGTTCATCAAACCATACTCAACCCGCACTTAGCTAGCATGAATACTCGTATGTCCTTAACATTCTCATTCTGAAAGGAAATCCGTCTTAGAGAGTGAAACGATGACAATGTTGGCAAATAATTGTTTTTATTATTGATTATCATCAGCATCTACCTGTACATACTAAAAGGCATAGGCTTCTTATGTGGAGTATAGTAGAAGACTACCCATGATCCTCACACTGGACGTGCGGGCTGGGAATCATTATTCACAATTGCTTACGAGTTTCAATAGGTACTCGGTAAATTACTTACATTCTTAATACTAACTAAAACTGTTAGATATTTGAGATTACAAATTCTCTAACAAAAGTTACATTCCTGAAGAATCTCGGTCTTCAGAGATGCTATTAGAGCGCGCCGCGGGTCGGGGAGACTCAATCGTTCCAAAAGGTTTACGAG
>DWDW01000598.1:0-13997 GCA_018245635.1 Mimoniades versicolor eupheme | reverse complement strand
GAAAAATAATTTCTTTAAACTTTTTATTTATTTATGCGTTAATTTAATGGGTATTATATACTTTACGTATATTTTTTAAAAATAAATGCTTTGATTTTGAAAAAGACTGAACTTTAAATTTGTTAGTTTATAGGACTAATATTTAGTGACAGTGTTACTTGAAAATAAGTTTAGTGATCTAGGGTTAAATGCAACGACAAGCAATGACATGTTAATGTAAGACATAATATTCCAGAATGCCTCCGAGGGGTGCATGATTGCATTGACGTTTGGCCCTACGCCAATCCGCATCACCCATAATATGTTTCATCTGCCTTGATAAACGATAATTAACTTAGCATTTTTAAACGTTAGTTCGATGCACGTTGGGGTACTGTTAATTCTGATTTCTAAGTTATTATCATTACATCATTACGACAGGTCTTCTTGGGATGCGCAGACAGCATCGAGTACCAAACATCATTATTATTCTTAGAAGTCTGGGGGGAATCTTCTACACTGAAGGCTTACTTCACATCTTCACACATTCATAACTGAATAATTATTATGATTTGATATTTAATTGAAGAAAATAGCTAATAAGCAATCAGAAATCACAAACTTGTGACCGCCGCCGTACGTCATATAGGACTAGGTCTGTTCATACCAGTTAGTGTACTTAATGGGAATTGTTAACAGAATTTTAAATTGTTAAATTAATTCATCATCATCATGAACCTATTGGACATAGGCCTCCCCTCATGAGATATACCCGTAATCCCCACGCTGGGCATACGGATAGGAGATCGCAGAGCACAGTTTCTCGCATCGCCTCCTCCTGTGTGTAATGAAGACCGTGATTGGTTACGGTGTGGAGGGATTGGTGACTGAGCGTGTAGACGAGTAGAGAATTACACTGACGTAATTACACGGATCTGGCGGAGTAGCCAATATCGTCTACGTAGATATGCGTCTGTTAATTTATTGTAGACCACGTGCGGAAATAAAGCATTACATTCTATAATAATATGTCATGTTAGTTGTGGATTTAATACTGCAGAACGCCTTCTGGGGCAAGACTCTACATTGACTTTGACAAATCTGGCAGTGCGCCAGCCAGACTATGTTATTTTCATGTTTTGTGAACTTTTTCAGTCTTTATATTTGTTATTTAAGCCAAATAGTGTTTTATATGTTGTAATAAGGTTTACAACTATTTTAAAAGATATATGAAGGAGAAAGAAAGAAAAAAGAAAGAAAGAAAATATTTATCATCTTAAAACTATGGCTTATTTTTACATAAAATAAATAGTTCACATGAAACTAAGCCTAAGCACGTATAATTAATATAAAGCTAAAAAGCAAATAAAAATTAATATGCTCATATTTTAAACTTAGACTGTTCTCCTAACATTATTTTTATATTAATATGTCTCGTAACCTATATCTGATAGTTATATTACGAATTTATCATTTATAAACAATAAGTCAAGTCAAAGGTAACATAACGTCTGTAATCCCCGAAGTGGCAGGCAGAGTACTGTAATGCACTCGCACGTTATTCCAGTTACGTTTACGTTCCATTCTGCAATAGGTGATGAGTGTATTGCCATACGATGCGAAAGTATCAATAAGTCAAGGTACCTTATATATAACACTGCTTGGAACACGACTTTGTTGTTATCCATTCAACTGGCGATTTGCCAGTTACAAAGCTAATACTTGTCTTATAGTTCATATATGTATATGAATAACAGGATTTCCTTTAAATATACATCAACGTTATTCTAAGTTATAAATCAAACAAATTATTAGTACGCCAAATACTAAAGCAAAATTCATTTAACATGCAAACTTTAGCGTTCTGTAACCTCAATAACTCATAATCGATTTAATTATAATTATTGAATACATTAATATTGTTAAACTATTATGGTCAAACGTAATAATTTATGAGGTATCAAATTAGTATGAATAAACTATGTATTATTGATATAGTCATGCCGCGCATAACTCACGTATTAAAATTAATATAGACTAATATGGGACTGTCACTTAGTTAGTTAGTAATTTCCTTAGGTGTTTAGTAGAAAGTAACGTAACATAGCGCGTCTAATCCTCAAAGAGGTAAGTAGAAGATTGTACTACAATCCCATGTTTCAGCATTTATGTCTCACTATGTAATAAGAAGTGTAAAAGTGAGCCTATTGCTATACACCGGGAACAAATACAGACAGACTCCTTAAATCACAGATCTTACAGATCTGGCGTGCATTTACTCCATTCATTATCTCGGAACACATACACTGGCTGGGAAACGTCTATCTCTCCTATCACCAAAAATCTGACCAATTTGATTCAGATAAATATATTAAATGGTTTCTTATTTTTTTTTACTTAACTTGTTCCATTTGCGACAGCTTTAGATCTCACACTTCCATTCCCGGGATCAAACTTTGAAATCTTAGATTCTCTCATGACTTCACGAAGACAAGCTTTATTTAAATTAAATATCACTCGCTCTGAACGAAAACGTTACGAGAAAAACTATACGCATTAAAGTTCACCAGAATATTCTGTAGGGCGTGCGGAATTTGCAAATCTACATTTGTTTAATGCAGAGGACTAGTTTCTGTTCCTTCACATTATGAAAAGGGTACTGTAAAGTATAAAAAGGGTCGACACAGTTGATTTGTTAAATTATATTTGATTGACAATTTGTTCACCTGTAATTCAAAAATATATTTATGATTATTTACCTGGATGAGCGTGCGTGTGTTCCGCTGGAGGCTGCATGGAAGACAACGCCGATAAGGGTGTATAACGGGACCCATCTTCACGAGAACACCCCTCCTAAAGACGAAACAACATTTTAGTCTAATAACAATAATATTTAAGAGCTATTTAACGCAGAAATCATGGATATCATATAATTTTTAGAAACTGGAAGATGGGTTTTATTTATGAAAATGTATTCATAATCATTTTATGTATTTATGACCGTACCGTGTCACTTTTAGGAAAAATTCAACGAATTATACCTAACAAAAACTAAATTTAATTCACAATTCCTAACATGTGTGTACAATGTACATGTGTATGTATATATATAAAACACGCACACTCGAGTAAACAATACATGATCCGAAGGGTTCAGTGCGACATTAATTAGATTTAACACTCGAGACAAAATAATCCGCGCCAAGGGTAACACGATCATCACTCCTTTAGGCGTAAATCCTTTACACCCGAATCACTTTAGGCTATTGATTAATACAAATCTGACGTTAGTTGCGTCCGCGAAAGGTTTATTTTTCTTTGCAAAATTCCCGGTACTTAAAGCGATGAAGGATAACGTATAACGTGCGGATGAGGACCCGAGGCGTGTTTACGTAGAACTTACTTCATTACCGGGTATTAATAAGGCCCGGAGCGCCCGCGGGTGCCGTCTTTATTACACTCAGTGTTACACGCTCCAATTTGCCGACTTTTAACCGTGACGACATCTATACTCGTGTTTAATTGTTTTAATAGCACCGTGAAGTCAATAGAAATCATTTTACAGCTAATGACATTGTTAAATAAAAACAACAATGTGGTTGTCACCTTGTTATTATGTACATATTTATGGATTATGCTAGTTGAATGCAGTATAAAATCAATATTTTATTGTATCGAAAATTATTTTTAATATGGGAGCCGAATATCAATCATGTTTCGACAGATAGTTATTTATGTCTATTGTGATGTTTATTGCGAGAAATAAAAGCCGGTTTTAATACGCATCAGTTTTATGTGTGCACATAGACAGACATAGACGCAATCAACAAGTTATTGAATCAGTGAAGTTATCTAAATAAAAGTTCAATCGTTAATTTATAAATTTGTGGATATTGTCCATGTAATGTGTAGGTATTTGTAATAATAGCTTCGACTATTTGAACTACATTATTTATTAATTATTTTGTATTATTATTTACAAAGTGCGGAATTAATGTCAATGGGCACTTTCTGCCAATCAAACCTGATGATGACTAGGAATCAGCTTTTTTATATTAGGTATTAAATCAAAAATATTTCTCACCTTTTCAGAATTAGCTGTTGCTGTAGTTTGAGTGTGGCTCGTTGAAGAAATGCGATACTGCATGCCCGCTACCGTACAGAATCCCTCATGATGGTGAGTGGAATACACCCCTGTAATAGTGACGTCTGTATCTTGATTAACTATCACTTCCACTTTTTGCTTCCGCTCGGCCGATATTGATTCTTCACCATCTTTTTTAACATCTTCTTTTTTTACTTCCGACTTGACGCCGGAACTTAAGGCGTTTTTTGGCTTCTGAACAAAAGATTCATCACTACAACTGTCCGAAGTGGTATCATCTTTGCTAGACTTCGGTGAGCGCTTCTCATAACTAGCCGCTAAAATAGCCGTTGCGTTGAGACTAGCCATGCGCTTTTGAACTACCATATCTTTTAAGTCCATAACCACTTCATTCCTGTTGCGCTTCTTTTTGGGCGCTGGTATTCCAGCGGTTTTTTTTATTTTTGTTGGCGGCTTTTCTGAATCAGATTTTGCTGTAGAGATTTTGGTAACCATTTTTTTCTTATCTGCACGTTTTCCTTTCGATTCTAATTCGCTATCTTCACTAGAAGATGTAGAAGATTTCGGATCCCAATATTTTCCTGCGCTCCTAATACCAGGTACTCCACGCAGGGTCCTTTTTGGTGGGCTGTCATCTGAACTTTCTGAAGAATCTTTATCCTTTTCTTTTCGATTATCATATTCAGATTCCGATGTACTTTCCTGTTTATCAGATTCTTTTGGCTTCGCTTCTTTCTTTTTCACAGGTACGGCTTTTGAGGTGCTCGGTAATACAGGCCTATCAACTGTTTTCATTAAGCCTAATTCCAAGTGCGTTCGGCTTTCATTTTCGTACAAACAATGAACTTTAGCCAATGCATTTAAAGATGCCATTCTGTGTTTTTTTGGTCCTGACCACATCGAAAGAAGTTTAAGCCTCCTTTTACTGGGTTTTTCATTGCCTATTAACATAGAGTTATCTTTAAAATCAATTATTGAATCCTTTGAAAGTTCTTTTAATTCCTTTGAAGCACATTTCTTAGTACCATCAGTGACTTTCTTATATTTTTTGTTTCTTGATTTTTTGGTTTTAGAAGTACCGGATTCTGATAATTCTTTACAGTCATTGTCATCATTTGAATCTTCTACACTTTCATCGGAAGAGCTGTAGTTAAAAGTTTTTGTATTTAATGAAAATTTTGAAGTATCTAAGTCTTCATCAGAAAGTGTAGTTTTGTTTTGCTGTTTTTTAGTTTTACATGTTTTTTTCTTTAAATTGGTTGTTTTCTTGGATGTTTCTTCAGGCTTTGTAGTCGAAGCTTCCTGATCAAAGAACTTTATAGGACTAAACGGTTTTCCGGTAATGCTTGATTTACGGGCTACCATTTTATAAGATTTACTAACTATAGGCGTAGGTTCTTCACAAGGTTTTTCTTTATTTATTACACTTGTTCCTTCACTTGTAACAGTGGTTGATACTTTTTGACTGACACATAGTTCTTCTGACCGTTTATTCGCCTTTAACTTTTTCACAACTTCTTCAATCGGTCGGTGTGGAGAATATTTTTTTTTCTCCATATCAGCCTTTTTGTCAACCACCGTCCCTTTAACTCTCGCTACAGGACGCACTCTACCAATATTTTTATTAGTTGGATTTCTAAAGTCTGGTACAACATTTTTCGGTGAATCCACTTTTTCAGTGAAAGTGTACACATCTATCTCAGATTCTGGAGATACGAAGTTATTCGAGTTAGTTCTATCTTTATTACTATCGTCAGTTTTGGTTTCACATTTCATAGATAAGAATCGCTCTGAAACACTTAAGTTACCTTTTGAATTTTTGCAGCATTTAATATCTATATCCACGGTTCTGGGTGACCTCGTAGAAGTAAAAAACTTTAGAGGTCTCTCTGTTTCATTTCTAGGTGTCTCAGATTTGCTCGGCAATGAATCAATTTGTTGAGAATTATTTGTTGCAACATTATTTGAATCCGTTTTATTTTCGTTTTTAGAATCATCTTCCTTGGCTTCTTCTGTCATTTTCAATCTCGTTTCAGCGCAGTTATCCTGTACGTCCTCCAAAATCTTTTCCTGATCTCCTGAATCACTTGATTCATTAAAGTTACTTTTTTCCTCTTTATGAGTTTCCTCACTAGACATTTCTTCGTTTTTTATTAAGGAACCCTTTTTCTTTTGTGTGACAGAACCAGCTTTTTTATTATTCGATTGTGATTTACAAAATTTAGCTTCATTTTTCTTACCTGTATCTAGATTAATTTTGTACTTAACATCGCTATCTTTTTTATCTTCTTTTAATTTTAATGTAAATTTAGGTTTTTTAATGTTTCTAACTGCTCTTTTCGTGACGACCTTTTTCGCAGTAGAAGCAGTAGTGGTAGTTTTAGGCGAATCTTTTTTCTCCTTGAGTTCTGTTTTGCACTTTTTCGCTGGAGAATCACTTCTTGTTGTAATTGGTTTAGATGGCCCAGGTTTAACTTCATCAAATGAGGTGTCGATTTTATCATCGGCGATATTGTCTGTATCCTTTTGTTTTGACACCTCATCTTTTGCACTGCTCCTTTTTGGAGTTTTCAACGACGGACTGGGCAATTTTTTTACTTTTTTAGGTGCCTTCTTTTTTGCTTGTTTCTTAGACAAAGTCGTTTTAAATGTTGTTTTACTTATCGCTCCCTTCTTGGACAACGGTTTGCTAGCTTGCGAACGCATTGTCCGGCGCTAGCTTGCAAATAACCGTCATTGATGAATTGATGATGTTCATGTAGTTAATAATCTGCAACAATAAATAATAAACTTAAGTTAAGTCTGCTTAAATGGATTTATCAAAGTGAAAGAAAAAAAAGGTTAAATGGTTCTAGCGGTTAATTCTTGAATTAGTAATACACGAATAATAATATGCAAATACTTTTCATTTAACCCCCTTGTTCGTTTGAATCTAACACCTTTTTTTAATTGCCGTGAAAGAAGAAAGACTGTACAAATGTAATATCTATTGAGCTCGCATATTGAGCGAATCGCGGCAAGCGGGACTGGCCAAACTATTCCAATAAAAGTTTTAAACGGCCTTCATGGGCGTTTCGGTGAATATCCAATATTACTATAAACTGCTGGCCTTGCGCACCACGCTGACGATATTATTTACGACTTACGCGTCATAACTCCTAACGTTTCGTTACCAACTTTGTTTACACAGTTTGTATATAAAAATCGGCCTTTTCTGCAGGAAATCTTAAGAGAATAATAAAAGACGATATTTTATTGGAAAACGAAGAAGTAATAGGTAATGTTAGTGAAAAGTCGCATTTAACATTTATATCCATAACAAGGATAAATGAATTTCTTAATACCTAATCTAATAAATGGTACTTAATAATTTCCAATTTAAAAGCAGTATGAAGTTATATTTCGTTAACTTCGTCTTAGAAAATTGAGACTCGTGGTGCATTTATTGCAAAACGGTTTGTTCTCATTGATAGAACACTGGGAATTGCTTGACAATATCAGAAACTATTACAATGTTGGAACACAGATGATATAACGTAGCATTATTACTGAGTTTGCAGGAAAGTTGCACTTGTTATAATAGAAGGTTGAAATTCAATTGTACGAGTAACATAGGTAAATTTAGCCAAGCGTATTCCACGTAAAGTTGAATATGAATTTAGTTTCAAACTTTATTTGGCATCAATTTTGAATCTTTTGCATATTTGAACATAATTAAAAACTTTTTCAGAATTAGGAGTGTATACCTATATAAAAGTTTACTGAAGTTCACTTTCAAAAGACTGCTTTTATCAATAACTTTTGGTATGTTACGATTTTATCATTTTGAAAAAAGACGTGGTGCTCAAAATATGTATTAATAGTGTTAAGTAAATACGAATTTCAAAAATTTATAATTATATACAAATAAAACTATTGACAGTCTAGTTGCTGAGTGGCCGAGTGGTTGCCAACGCGGCTGCTGATGGACAGGTCTTGGATTCGAATGTTGGGTCGGGTACTATTGATTTTTATAACTTGAAATTCCTAGTTGTCGGTCGAAGTTTGGATATGTGCTCGATATACGACAATTGGCTCACCCGCTATTCGAAAGCGGTACGTAAAAATAACTTGTGAAGCGTGGGACTGTATTACTTTTCTTTGCCTACCTCTTCATGATACGTTTTAAATGAGTCATTATACCTCACATAAACACTTAAAACCGCTGTCAAACAAAAAAGAAACAGAGCCATAAGCAAAAGTGTACTACAATACCACAAGCCACTACAATTGCATGCTGTTTTAATTTTAAATTTTAATTATGGTGCAAATCGAGTTACAAGGCCGCCAGAAGTTGTAATTTAAAATATTTGCGAAGTTTACAAGTGGATAATGAGGAAGAACTGCGAGTAGTAATAGAAGCGGAGAGTTGACTGGTTTTATCGAGCAAATCCAATAAGAGAAGTGACTTAGCAGAGAATAATGTTAAATGAAAGGGTTGTTTACAGTAGTTTATTATTCATTTGTATATTTTTCATGGAACATTTTCATTTTATTACATGTATTTTTGTGTTCTTCTTAAGCATTAACTAATTAAGGATTAATTAAGCATTTCATTTGAGATAAAAAATACATATGCATTTGTACATACATTTACATATACATATATGTATATAATAAACTGTTTAAATGTAATTATTTGATGGTGGAGTGAAGATGCAGGTACGCAAAGTGATTCGCAGTAGTTGGATGCGAAGAGTTGGAGATCAAGCTCAGTGGCTTGCCATTGGATAAGCTTATGCCCAACAGTGGACGGGAGTCATCTGAAAATAATGATGATGATGTTGATGATGAACTAACACAAGAACGTATGAAGACTTTGTCGAATAATGTGTCAGTTTGTATTATTACGTAATCCTAAGGCTGTTAGTTCCTAATTGAATAGTCTTAGAGGGGACGATTAGCTTCCCTCTTTGTACCCTACGGTTTCGAATACAGTGTTTTGAAAACATTAAATTCATCATCATCAGTAGCCTATCGCAGTCCACTGCTGCACATATCCCTTCCCCGAGGGGTATTGCCCACAATCCGCACGATGAGCATGCTGTTTGGGGGGAGGGGGGTGGCAGAGCACATCCTCTGGCACGCCTAGGCTGCTGTCCATGGGTGGCCAGCGCACGTCGCTGTGCCCCCGGCCGGGCTTACGACACATTGTATCTGTACTAAATTACTTAAATAAGTGCCCAATACGTGCTGAAAGAACTTGGTTAAGGCCTGCCTGCAAACTGTCACAGAAATCAGACGCACTCGACTTCCTTCATTTCAATTTCTTTAATCTTTGTAAATTACCTATGAACGCATCAGCTCTGCATCGCACGCCACGTTTTACGGTTGAATTATTTCGAAATGCTATACCCTACTGTATGTGTATGCTTAGAAGCGCGCAACAACCTTCTTTCTGTTTTTCCTAATGTTTCCTCGTTTGTATAGGTACTATACATTGTGAACTGGAATAAGCCAGTTACATACAAACGTTATGTACCGCTCAAATAGCAAGATCCTAAATTCCATAATTGAATTTTTAAGTTTAAGTGTCGTCAAAAATTGTCTAGTCCGTAGAACTTGTAAAGAAAATATTCAAGACAACAGTTAGGAATTTATTTGAAACATTATGTGTATACGATTGAGGCATTTAGATCAGAGTTTATGAAACATTTGTATACGACGATCCTGTTAGATATCTTGATAGTTTTATCGGTGCCGCGAGTCAAAGCAATTAACAATTTCTTATATAGTAGAAGCGGTTAACTATAATCTCTCTTATTGATCATCCATATATGAGATGCTTCGTACTGTCTCCTCTCAATAAAACAGTTTCCATGGTAAATGATAGATAGTGTAGAAAATGAAAACTAATTATGAAGAACTTGTTTCGAATAATATTTAACAACATTAAAGTGTAATAACTATTTAAGAAACACGAGAAAATCTCTCGGAGACGCATGTTGCTATACGATGTTTTACTTCAAGCCTAAGGTCTAGCTGTGATCACGCCTGATACAGAGCGCGGAGGTATCTCCGCGCTCTGTATCAGGCGTGATCACAGCCGTATGTCACAGACGTAAGGACGTATGTCCTTGCTTGAAAAGGTCCTACGCCAATTGATTTACTACTAGCGACTAGTTAATAGTGATTGACAGTTGTACTCTTTTTTAAAACGGATATCACTGACAAGATAGAGGAACATGTTACGGCTTCGAGTCCCCACCTATCGTAGTCGTAGCCAGAATGCTAAAGTAAGTGAACTATAATGAGTTCATTATTTATAAGCGCTTCTTTGAACAGTCAGTTGAAGTTCGCGAGTACCGCATTAAAGGCTTCACCGGGAGGCGTATTGATCGGGCTTCGAGACCGCCACGCAGACATTGAAAATATCCTCTGAAACGCTAAAACTCAATACTGGACTTACAAAGACTTTTTGCACCGTTTGTTACATAGATGGTCAACGCATACGAAATCATCGATCCATTTATGTTTCCATTATTACATACGTGTCGTCTGTCAGAATGAGACGTGTTAAGGCCATGGTACGCCACGCTGATCAAGTGCGTGTTGGTATACGTCACGTGCTTTGGAGAAGTCGTGTTGAATCCAAAGACGGCCTTCCATGATATTCTAGTTATTTACTGGATAGCATCATAAACATTATTCGTAATAATTGTTCGATAAACAAAAAGACTTTTTATTTATGGTGAAATATTTATTTTACTTATAAAACATAACATGTAATAATTGCAGATATTATCTTTACATTCGAAACAGTTTCAAAAGACTAAACGGGATCTTATTTCAATAGAAAACCATCTGACTTTTATATTTGAGATTCTAATCTGATGCTCTAATTCGTATAAACTAACAACTCATCCATCAAAGCACTGGAAATCTTAAATTAACCGAGATCAACAAATATAAAGCGTATTCGCGGGGTCGTTAGTCACAGCGACAGGAACTTAATTGCGGCAAATCGTTCATTTTACCGTAGACCAAATACACTGTACAGTTTGCACAATGTTGGACTCGCAAAAACAAAGGAGATAATCGTTTCCCAATAGTCGTACATTTGACCTGAATTTAGTGTGTTTGGCGCTGGCCGCTGAGGGAATGTATCAACTCCGAAAAGATTTGCCTACTATAGCTACGGTTATTTCGCTGCCCGGTGAATTGTGAGAATAAAACAGACAACGAACAAAGGAACCGAGGAGCAAGTCTCGTAGTGACCATTGTTTCTCTTCAGACGGCACCATCGATGGGCATTGCTCGCTTTCATGTTTGCCGAAAAAATTATAAAGTATTGTTTTTATACAAGCCTCGCCTCCTGATCTTTCTCTGTAAAATATTTATATTACATCACAATTACAAACTATTATTTCTGACAGTCTCGTTGGTGGAATGTTTGCAAGAAAAATTGCTGATGGATAATATACGATAAGAGTAAGTTCTTTTGATTAGATATCGGCTCAAAGCCGCTAGGAACTTGTGAACGTTGAAGTGTACTACATACCTCTGCCTACCTCTTAGGAGATTACAGGCGTGATGTTACATAATTATTATACGATCACGCCAGATTCTTTAGGAGGTAGGCAGAGAAAACTAAGTGTTAAATATCTTAATCCTTAACCACATGAGGTGTTTCTACATTCATCACTCTCGTACACGCACACCGGTAACAATAAGCCGCCGGTGAAATTACCAAATTACATCTGTTATGACACGCCGCGGCGCGCGTTTTAATGAAACGCAGCGGGTTCCGTCGAAGGAATGATTTACGAGTTATGAATAAAGAAATCAAGTATTAAAATTACACCCAAAGCACGCACCTCGAAACTTATCACGGTCATTACGTGTCCCCCGCATTCATTCATCCTTTGAACGGAGACGTCGTCTCTCGACAATTTTTCTCTCTTTTGTAAACGTAAGCGGACGAGGAGAGCTGTTCACTAGATATGAATACGAGAAGGGCGCCCTCAATTCACACCACATTATATTAACCATGGCTTTTGTGAAATTGTTGTGTGGGCGCGCACTTAAATGAGAATCTTGTAAGCGGGTGGGTGAGGAGTCGAAAATGGTGACTAGTTGAAATTTAAACCATTTATTAACATGTTAAACGAAACCGACGCGCGTGTGAAGAGAGCGTTGAATGTAGAAGAACCATGTGCAGTCTGTAAGAATATCCAGTTGGCACGTAGTTCTATCTGCCTAACCAGTAATGAAACTGACATGATGATATAATAATCTGTTAACTAAGTTTGAAATTCGATATATTTAAAAGTTCTTTTGGTACTTTATTCATTCTTACTTAGCGGTTTACTTACTCTTGCTGATATTGTACATTAGTTAAACTATTAAAGTTTTGTCGTGAGTTAATTCTCTGAAATAAGTTGCTGGAGCGGGAGGTTGATATCAAAATATTAAGTAATAAATTCCGCTAAGCGATTGAATCAACAAAGTTAATTAAACAAGCGAATCTGTGACGCCCGGCAGCTGTAACTTATCCATTGAAAATCTTGTTTCTTATAATAAACACAATGAACAGACAAATTAAGCAATGAATTAGACAACCAGATAATAAGACTAGATACAATTTAAAAGAAAATATATTGAGGCTGAAATAGTGATGATTACGCGCTTGTTTTTAAGTTAATAAGTAACGTCAGGCAAATTAATGTTAAGTAATGTAACGTTATTACGGATAAGTTAAATTAAATTACGCAGTTATGATCTTCAAGTGACACTAATATAAGATAAGGCACCGTATCGTATTAGGTACTTTTTGTACCGCTTTTTTGATAAACGATCGAACGGATTTTCGTGACATTTCCCTGCTTATTATTACTGTATCGTCCGTCCAGGTCGATCAAGGGGTGGGCAGAGAGCACCAACACCATATCTCCGTCGCCGCTCATCCCAGTTGCTTCTACGTCACTTCTACGTCAAGTCTTATTCATAGTCTTCTATACTTACTTTAGCCTGTGTTACGGTGATATATACGTGCTTATTTTTAAAATAATATTTCACCTGAACTTTGGAATTTCTGCATCTTTTAATAACATTTCTACTGTAAAAGTTCCGGATAAAATTGCATTATTAAAAATAACTAATAGTGGAGATTAGAGGGCACATTTTCGTCGCACCAAATAAAGTAGGAACATGAGGCCAGCTAATATTAATAGCTGGTGTGAGTAATAACACTTAATCTTTCCCTAACTCCCAGCGGATTCGAGCCGATGTCAAATCAAGGAAAACGTAGTCGCATGTATGCAGGACTTTGTTATTAGCAAATGTAGACTAAACACGGGTTGTGGGTTCGATTCTCACTCAGGCTAATGTTTGTTTGATGAGCACAAGTATTTGTTCTGTGTATACGTGTAAAAACCGTGTATGTAGATAAGTATATTTTTATATGTATGTATCAGACATTTAGTTACCATAGCACAAGCTTTCTTATCCTTACTTTGGGATGAGATGGCAGTGTGCAGATGTGTACAAGATATGTATTATTGTTATATTACAACTTGTCTTGGCCGTACTTATACGTTATATGAAAATAAATATTAGTTCGCCGTTTCAGAAAACTAGCCCCCTATAATATATCGATAAATAAACATGAGTTAACTCTTCTTAATGATCTATGCTTACGAATATTACAGATAGGTTTGGTTAAGCCTCGTTATCAATTAGTTATAATAATATGACGTAAGCGAAATATTTGAATTCTGCAGCTAATTTCATTATTAAACAATTTGCCATTAATTTCAATAATAACGTGAAGCTTTCAACCAATGCGACCAAATTTTAATACTTTATTGCTATGTAATAAAATGTATTAAAATAAACTGAACGGTACATACATCCATATTTAATAAGCTTGGAG
>DWDW01000597.1:0-13998 GCA_018245635.1 Mimoniades versicolor eupheme | reverse complement strand
GTGCTCGACCCGGGAATCGAACCCAGGACCTCCCGTTCGGCAGTCGCACTTGCAACTAACTCGACCAACGAGGCAGTCAATTAATTATAAAGTCAGTTAATTATAAACAGCTAGATAATAACTAGAAATGTAAGAATTTTGTGACGTAAAAATTACAGTCCAAAGTAATAATGATTGTATTCATACATAATATAATTACTGATGTTTTGAACATATTACAGCGATCAAGGTTGCTTAAGAGGTTAAGTCCTGTCGTGATGTATTCAATAATATATAAACTATTCATCGTTACACACGGACGGGAGTAGTGGCGCGACCGGAAACACTTGTTTGTTCGGTCACAGCTATAGCCCTGTTTGAATAATAATATACATACTTGTATTCAAAGGTGGCCCTCCGGACCCTCAGGACCCTCAGACTACACGTGCAAGGAACGTGAGCTCCCTGCTCGCCCCACGTCTCCGAACTCCATTCATTCTTATTGCGTCGTTGCTCCCGAGCTGGCTTAACAATTGTTCTGTGACGCAGTTCGTTCACATGGAACACTGTTTTGGCTTCCAATCCACTGCTATAAGGTAGATACGGTATATACCACTGTACAAAGGACACAATGTGTCAGACATTGACTGTCTCGGACAAGGTACAACCAAGTTCCACTGTCGAATACGGGACTCCTCTCAGAACGGAAAGGGTTAAGTATGTGTGACTCATAAATCCTACCTACCTATAGGTTAGATGGAATCATTGCTGTTTAATTATAAAAGAAGAGTCTAAAAAAAAAACGAGGAAGAGTATTATTGTGTAATTAATGTATACCTACTGCGCAATAAATATATAGGTAACCAACAGACTTTTTGTACTAGTTATTGCACGGAGCAAGCTGTGCTACGGTGCTAAATGGCACACGATTATGTTGCTAGTCTGCGCACAGACTAGCAAATCATCATCATCAGCCTATTCCCGTCCACTGCTTTACATAGGCGTCTCCAATAGCACGCCACTGTGCTCGATCTTCAGCTCTTTGCATCCAACCAACCGGGGAGTGCTAAGAATCCCCCCAGCGGGTCCCGGAGTCACTTCGCAGCCGAGATTTTAAATGATGAAATGAGTTACCTGTCATAGTTGACTGTGTTCCGGTAAGCTGTGTATCGAAGTAACTTATTGCGGAGTTACAAGGGTGGGGCGTCGTTTAAAACAATTAATGCTAATATTAATGCATTAAGCAGGTACGCTGTAATAGGACAGAGACGAATTTGCAACAATTGCTTATGAATTCTGCCTCGATGACCGTTTAGTTGCAAGCGCGACTACCGATCGGAAGATCCTGGGTTCCAATCCCGAGTTGGCACTTTTGGATTTTTGTAATTTAGATTTTCCAATAGTAGCTCGGATTCTAGAATTGTGTCCGGTGTATGGTAATGTACTCACCGTCTATTAACATAACCGGTGAAACGTGGGAGTGTACTGCAACCCTCGACCTACCTCTTATTACGTTTGTTGATGAATACGATACAAAATTTAGTACGAAAACTTGTCCCACGTCGTTAATGCACAGTGTTCCAAATAATTCCCAGCCAGGAGTACTGGGTTATTAATCAAATAATAGGCATTCCGTGAAACAGTGTGTCGGCAAGATGCGCGATAAGGGTCCGGTAGCGAGGCGATGCAAACAATTCTCAGTGGCACTGACTCAACGCTGACGAGTATTTCATGTTTATAGTTGAATGGTTTTGAATAATTGAACAAGTTATTTATAAATTTCCTCTTTAGAAGTGAATCGTGTGCGCGATCGGTGCCGGATGCCGCCACCCTCGGCAGGCATGCCTTTACAAAGGCATTTAGTCTATTTAAAGACATCCTGCTTAGTGCGGGGCCCCGAGTCTTCTCGCACGTGCGTCAAGTGTCCTGCGACTGCCGACCTGTCAATTACTGTCACCCTCACCTATCTGCGCGCGTTCGACGTCCGCGCTGATAAACTAAGTCTACGTCTAGTTTGCATCATTCCAAAGTCCGCTCATACAGCAACAAAGGCTACTGTCACCGACGTCTACAGCACTCTACATACCGCTGGACTTTTAGCCGAGGCGACATTTCAATGTACTCACAATATACAGTCTGTTATATAAAAGCTAGTTATGAAAAATATATTTACTACACCAAAAAACATCACACAGGTTAACTTAAAATGTATTTTATATGTAAAAAAGGTCCCTTCATATCGTAGCGGTAAAGTTCGATTTCGTTCCGCTCAATCGAGTGAAGTATAGATCAAGAGTTCTAAAATTATCAGAAGATCACATCGAACAGTATAATGGAGTTGGAACAATACGGCGCGATTATAAAGTGCAGTGGAGCGGAGATTATGGCGCTCACATGAGACAAGCGCAGGCGCGGCCGCCGCCGAGCGCGGAAGCTAATGGCTCGGACATACTTGGACCTTCTGTATGTATCCTACGGTGCATCAGCACACTTCTACACTTATGTTAAAGAATATGCTCAGTCGTCATCAATTTGACACATTAGCTGTATCTTTGTGAACAGTTTAAAAGACATCAGAAGCAATACATGTTTATAAGGATTTTGCTAACCCGAGAATACCATAAATTTCAAGGTTTGGTTTTATATTTCGTGATTCACTATTACCTGATGTGTCATTTAAATGGAATATACAATGAACGATCCAAATTCATTTCAACGATCCAAATTCATTTCTCCTTTTGTTCATTTGTCTCCTTTTGTACTTATTTTCGAGCAGCGACAAGGTAAAGGAAGGTCAAGAACATGTGGTTCCGATAGTTTTTGAAATCGTGAGGGGAGCAGAGGTCGTTGCACCGCTTCCCGAGAGGGAGGGTCGTCACCGCGGGAGATGCGGAACACGGCAGGGCTCGACATCGACATTCCGTCGGGGGATGCGCGCGCGCAGGTGAGGGCTCACCGGAGAAGAGCACCGAGATAAATATAGCGCAAGCTTTTCGAACACGGCAATGACATAAGCGGACAATTACAGCATTCAATATTATCCAACTACTTAATTACACGCTCGTTTTGAATTCGCTTGGAACAAATAATTGTCTAATTTGTCGCGTTCAAATTGCAATGAACAATAACCTTGACGCATGCAATCGGTGCGACGAATGATCTCTTGACATTCACCGAGGATGATTTAATCAAGGTGTTAACGTACTGTTTCTGTACTTAACGATTATTTATAGTAAAATACATTACATGAAGTTATTCATGCACGCAGGTGTCGAGGGGAATCACGACTTATCAACCACTGACCAAAGAAGTCGTATACTGGCAGATGGAGGAGTCAGAAGTCTCCAAAACATGTAAAATCTGTCAGGTCCGTCAGGAGAGACACATATGACACTCGATACTCTCTGCCTGCGCCATAAGGAACCTGGCGTAGTAATATAATAATAAATTATGCGATAGTTCAAACTATTATAAACTACGTTCAAAGATTTATTGATGAAAGTTCTCGAAGTTCGTGGAATGTCTTGATACATGATACGGAGGTAGGTACTGTACATTTACATTATTTTTACTTACGTAAATGTACATTACCGTACTTTCCTACGAGGATATGACTAATTAATACATTAATTATCAATTACGTACACGTAATGCTGATGCTACAACACCCATCACATACAAACACACACATACATACATTTGTTTGCAGCGCAATTGATTCAATCGAGCGCCAAATCGTCGCGAGTTGTCCGCTTCTCAGAATTCACTGGTGACATTGTTTCCGGTACGGATTACGTAAGTAAATCAATCGAGTTCAAATATCGCACGGGCCATCTCATTTTCTAGTCGAGACACTTGCATAATTGGACCGATTTGCACAGCGCGGCCGCGTTGGGCACCGACTGGAAGCATGAGCCGTTACGCAAACTAACAATAATCGATGCTTTGCGATGAAACAGTGAAATCGATGTTCCGCCGCCGAGTTACCGCATCACTTGTCCTATATTTAATGGAATAACTTATCACTTTGATGCGCCATTCATCATGTACTTTCGTGTTCCACTTTACAAAAGGACCTCGACTTGTTTTGAGTAATAATGAAAAATAGTGTGGCGATAAAGATCGATCGATTGTGGCTCCGGTATCTCCCTTGTCTTGCATAACTAATGAAATCTTCACTTATACCTTACGTTTTATAATCAGTGACTGAAATAAATGCACGATAAAGATTTTATGAACAAGTTTCCTCAAATGTTAACCTTTTAAAAGGTCCCGTATTGTGTACCGCAGAAATTAAGTACCTAGATAGGTTAAGTAGTCATTTAAAGGAACTACTGGGTTAGTAATTGGATGCACGAATCGTAGTCAGGAGCAGCGCATGCCCGGAAGCGCAACGTTACTAGACGTATAATTGAACCTCAACCACACAGGCAGAGAACGGCCACTTTTAAATCTCATATATCTTTATACATCTGTTCATGTACGCCGAGCAAGCAATACACGCAACTACAAACACATAGTGTATGTTTAAGTGTGTACACGAAAGCAAATTCGTTGTACGTTAATAAAATATTAAAAAATAAAGACTTTTATCCATAAAAATTCTCGTTTAAGATAATAAATAGTCGTTTAAGATAATTGAAACATGAGATATTACTGAACTTGGAGACATATTTATAACTACTTATTATTACATTACTTCATACCCTTAAAATAATACACGTACCTAAACAGCTGTACCTAAACAGTAAGAAATAGTCGCTATTATTGCGGGTCTAATAGTTAATTATTTCATTAATACATACGTATCTTCACGCCAGGTAATTTGCGGGGTAGGCAGAGAGCAGAGAGTGCTAAATATCTCTATTCTTACACACCTGTCGTTTTTCGTCCACATTCATCTCTCTCTTTATACATGCACGCCGGTTTTGGAGACTTCTAACGTCCCCAACATATAAAACCTTGTTTATTTGGTCTAGATAGGTGAGTCTTGGTCTCTCTCGGCATCTGCATCCATCAATATTCGCATTGTATGTTATATACATATTATTCCATTAATACAATGCATAAGCACCAACCGGTAGATCTGCGACTGCAGTACACAAGTTTAATATTTATCGATATAGAGCAGACATAGAGCTCTGTTATAATCAAATCATTCCAATGTTAACTGTACTTATGTACATATATATGTACTTGTCATATCGTAACTGTCAAATCATTACTAATATCTAAAGCATTTGTATGACATAACAAATCAGTGTACTTGTAATAAATCATTGAGTACCTACATACCAATTAGAAATAATGTGCTATATACTTTCTGTGTTTCTTTATATGTTTTTTACTTTGTTTGTCTGTTGTTTCACGAATCGGGAAAGATAAATGCCGGCATATATTTCCACTCTTTCGCAGTTTGTAGCAGAAACGTTCAGAGGGGTTCCTATCAGATGTGGATGGCATCCGACTTGTCTAGACCTCCGATGGTAGAACGGCAAGTTGTACCAAATTATAAAGCTCTGGTGGACACTCATCAAAATGTATCTGATACAAGATTGCAAAACGAGCAATTTTTCGTCGATGCTCAAAGAAGTTTGGACTCTATGAGCTTTAGCTATGTCAAACTTCGTGAAGTCAGGAGTTGTACAGAGCCGAGTTACGTTAGCCTAGGCACTGGCCAGCCCGTTGTCCAGCGCTGTGAGTGATTTTCAATACTTGGTATATTGGTAAAAAAGCAAACCGACCACCTAATAGTCATAGTTCATAGACTATGAATGTTTGCCAAGAAATGACCAACGCATTGCCTCGAAGCTGAGCCGACTGCAGAGAAGAAGAATACCGGAGTGTAGTTTCTTGACTATTCATTATTAACTAATTATCTTCACTGACCTTTTCTTAACTACTCAAGTTATCCCCGTGCGTACGGACAGTTGAAAGGCGAAGCGAACCTATATGGAGGTCGGGTTAGAATCGACATCCTGTGTTCTAAGTCGCTGTTAAGACTGTTATTAAATATACAAAAAAATCCTGTAGCAGGCGCTTGACAACGATATGAGACACAGTGTGATTTCCGTTGTCTCTGACACGAGCTGAGAATTAACGTTCCGTTGAAAGTCCTCGCCTAACTGTTGGCCGCCCCCAGCGGCGCTACTCCACCCCTTGCTGGGCCCTTAAACCACGTTACTTACAACTATGTACTTAACTGACTAGTTATTCCATTCACAACAGACAGTCGAGTATGTTTGTAGCAGTCGATAACATTTCCTCAATTGATAACTTAGGTACGCTTAAGTAAATCATTACACTGATAACGACTCATTTGTTTCAATTCACAGAGTTGCGTGCGTGCTATTCCGATGTCAGTTTCCGGTGGGCGGGCTTGCGTTGCGCAGCAGTGGGAGGCAGCAGCGTCACCGTCTACTGGCCGCGTGGCCAGGAGTCGAAGATTAGTAGCGTCTTGTTACATAAAGTAACTAAAGAGAATCTGCTACGTAAGTTAGAAACAACATTATGAACAATCCAACTATATTCGTAAAAAACGTTTTCAAACATTTATGTTTTAAGAAATGTAAAGTTTTATGATTGCGTTTGAAGTAATAAATCATGAGGCAGTTTCCCACCTAGCACTTAGTCTTATCCATAATATTCTCTAAAACGTGTGAAGTCTACCAGCCGGTAATTGGCCAGCGTGGTATACCATGGACCATCAGCCTTTTCATTTAGAAAGTGGTCAGGTTTGTTATGAGTAAAATTTGAATTATGACGTGGATGTAGCAGTACTCTGTCCGGACGGCCTTGGGCTGAAGACAGAACATTGTTGAAAGTTATTATATAGAACAGAACAAAGCCATATTCATATTTTGTAGTATGTATGTACAGATACTTGTATAGTGTACCACAGAGCATATTCCATAGGTATATCTAGTTCTATCGATAAAGCACTGCTCAAAGGAAGGTAAACATACATATATACGAACATAGTAAGTCGACACCGGCTGACATGAACGATGCCGTATCTCTAGCCGTCGTGTATAAATATGTAATGATATGAAAGCATTAATTCAATTGACCGACCACTTAGCGCGACAGTCGCCGCGCTTGTATCCAATGGTCCCAAGGCCGGGTTCGATCCCCAGCCAAGTGTAGCTATGTCAATAGTAAATGTGTTTTTCAATTTTGATCCCAGCTGTACGTAGTACGTACTCGTATTTAATCTATGTAGTTCACACTGTTTAAATACCGGGGGCTGTTTCCGCCGATTATTTTCAACATTTTTTATTCTTTATGAAAATAACATCACACCTATCATCCCTGAAGAGGTGGCAGAGAAATGTAGAACAGTCCCACGTTGCACCAATTACGTTTACGTCCCACTATGGAATAGGTGGTGAGCCTATTGTCATGCATCGGGCACATATCCAGACTCCGAGCCACTGCTAGAAAATCTAAATTACAAAATTGAGAAGTGCCCGACCTGGGAATCGAACCCAGGACCTATTGTTCTGATGTTTAATATTACTAGTTTTGTATTTTATATTTATATTTATACAATCTCACTCCCGTTTCACAAATGGGGACAAGCCTTGTGAAAAGTAACACGAACACAAACGGTGAACAAGGAAGTCTTCGACTAGCGGTTGTGGCCAAAGAAAATGGGTGATAGAATTTAACATTGAAATTTATATGCGGAGTATACCTACTTGTACGGAGACTGTGGCGCGGCTTGTGATCTTGGCGCGCCGCACAGAAACATCACTATGATTTAATGTACGATAATTTCTAGCTCATAATTCCTGTGCCAAATATTGTGGCCGAGATCGCAACGAGTTTCTGCGCGTCAGTTCAAATTACAGCTCACGCCGTTCGCTGGTCGCGTCGGGCGCTCGGACGAGTAGCCGAGATGTAATAAGATCACACGACGTTAGGGAGAAACAATTACATCATATACACATTGTACTCCGTAAGTATCCGGGGACCAGAACAAGACAAAACAATATTTATCGTACTTAATAATGTAACTGTTAACATGTTGGACAACTTAATTGAAACACTAACTGAGATAAGAGGTGGATTTAGCAAAACGCACGGTCGTGATACTGTTCCGTTGCAAGCATATTTCTATCATGTTAGAGATACTGCGTTGCGTGTAGCCGTTACAAAGGCATCGCGACGTTATATCTGCAGTGAGTTGTGTTTGCGCCGTAATGAAAGTGCTGTGTCTGTGTGCGACAGAGCGCAGGCGGCGGAGTCGGTAGTCCGGCGAAAACAATATTAAACAGCGTAAATGTAGGCAATGTCATTCACTATCTGACAATACGAGCAGTGGGTAGGCAGACAACTTATTACAGTTCCTTGGTGGATTGCGAGAACACGTTCGCGGGCTCGGTGGCGCCGTGGGGCGGCGCGCTGGGTGGCCGCTCCGCCGCTCCGCCGCACCGTGCACCACACCTTCAATGGATTCACTTTACATTTTGCGCAAGTGTTTCCAAATAAAGATTTATATTAGTACGCCGAAGGTGTGTAGAACGGGCAGACAAAAATTACTTACACACATGTACTGCTATCGAAGTGTTATATATTTACATATATGTTTGTCATTTTGGCAATAGGCTAACACGGAATAGGCTTCGGGATTTACAACTTAACAAGTAAAACATAAGAGTGCTATACTCCTCTGTCTACCCCTTTGGGGTACTAAATTCATGATATATTCCTTTATTTTCGATTAGGTAATCTTGTCGTGTAGATTAGTAATAAAATGAATGCGTATTTAATACAATATAGGTGACAAGAGAGAGAACATTAGTTGTCGCGATCTATCATAGTTCGGCTTCCAATGAGCCCCGAGAATATGAATCAGCCGTAATATATAACGCGGTAATAAACACAAACAATTTCGAATTGTTGTAGCGCGGCAACATGGCGCTTTGTCTGGGATATAAACTAGGCGCAGATAATTTCTGTTGTCTCTATAGCGACCGGTACCATGAGTCAGCCGCGTTGTCTAATTCCCCGCTAAACGCGTCACAGGCCAGGCTCACAGGTACACTCTATACTTTTAACATTACCTTCACAATGCACCGAAAATATCAAAATATTGGGCTTTGATTATTAAATTGTGAAAGTAACAAGCTAGAGTTTAATATAATAATCCAAGTTGTTATGTTTATAAACAGAACATAGTGAATCAATAAATATTAGATTTTAATTGTCATTGACTACAAATAGAATACATATGTAAGATCGACAAATAGGATTGTTTAGCTAAGTAGTTTCAACTTGCGGTGTAGGCATAATGATATGTATTCGGGCTGTAGGAGAGATGAAATAAATAAGATAATTACGAGGGCAAGAGTCAAAAGAAGCGAGCGTACGTCACCTAAGCTAGTAGATAATCGCGGGGGTCGTACCTGTTGCGTCGCGCGCTCCTTTCACGGAACACTCTTGTTATAGACAGCACAACACACAAAGCGGGTTTATCTGGACGCATTATGAGAGGCATCTCCGCTTGAGATGGCGCGATAATGTTCGTCGTCGACTCACAAAAGTGTGCACGGAGCGCGTCACGACGCATCGGGCCGCGCCGCGCCGGCTCACAAGCCGAGCTCGGGCCCAGCGACTTGACCTTTGTGCGCCGCCCGACCGCCGTCGAACGCCTTTGTCTCGGCGCTCGCTTGTCAGCGTCCTCTCCACGAGGAACTGTTGTCTTTCCCCAAAAGAAAGTGGGTAAAGATATCGACGTGACTATTGTTCCGACTGCGAGTTAATTCAATATAGTGCTGCTGTCGATCGAACGCCATTTTTGTTGAGCATTTCAATAGCTCTCATTGTGTGCACTGTTTAGAGCTCCGGCGGCGAGCAGGTGTGTCGACAAGTTTAGCGCTGTTCGCTCGCTCGTGATTTTTATTCAGTAAACTTATTTTAGAATATATTAAGTGGGTTACTTATTTTGTTAAGACTTAGAACGGGCTCTGTAGTCTTTATCAATCCAAGATAACGATAGTATTAATGGTATTTCGAGTAACTTTCAATTTTTAATGAATAAACTTGTTATGGGTCGATCCCAAACGTTTCACCATTAACACAGCAATCCGATAGGAAGTGTTATAGCAATGGACTGAAGGGAGTTAGTGAACTGTTGTGAACAATAAAACGATAACATTCCGAGGGAGATTATCGTCTCTATGGTCACCCGTTGGAAACGAGTGATGAAGAGGCGAGATGTGTCATCGGAAACATGTCGGGAGAGCAGCGTGTTTGTCAAACGCGGGGTCTTTGTGAGGACATGAGACCGTCGCCTCGGGCCGTGGCCGCGCATCCGAATAAAGGCTTATTAACTTCATTCACATTCTTATGAACACTGGCCTTATCTTTATAGAAATGTAAGGTAACACCTTCATACCCATACGTACGCAGCCTCCGTTTAAGGCAACTCTTTGTTTGAGGCAACACCGCTGCATCTGCATAATGCTATTGTATGTGTGTTTTATAATATCATACGCCGTGATACAACACACACACGTACAATAAACAGTTGTGTCTGTGCATCACTGCCTTAATTTATTAAGTGCCCAGTAGCTGTCTGCTTTAAGTCTTGTGAGAACGAAGCTCCACAGCTGAATAGTGGTAACTAAAACTGAAAGAAGACAATTTTTGTACGAATAATTATTCGTACAAAGTTCCGTCGTCAATGTATTCCAATTAATCAATTCTGATAGAGAGGGCAGGTAGAGGATGTGGCATGCCAAATGTATCTTTTCTTTCAAGATTCACATATTTTATATCCCTCTAAAATGTTATGTCTGACTGACATCACTAACCAAAATAGTCTCAATCACCGCAAACGTCAACAATATACATACATATGTACCTACATATAAAGATTGATAAGAGAACACCGACACGTGCACTACATGCGATGCTCATGTATACCATCAAAATAAGAAATTATACAAACTTAACTGCATAATCATTATGATCGTGCGCGCGCTACCTGCACACTACGCAGACGTTTAATTGGCAGAACGTGGCCCATTTTAATTTAACGGGCAAACGAGGTGCCATTAATTAATCCTTACATTAAACGCGGAACAAGGGGCGGCGGCTCGCAGATGACGCGCCGAGCGGCACCGGCTCCGTCCGAGTGCTGCTCCAACAGATGGACCGACTTAGATCGTGTCACTGCGCAGTCCAGCGCGCGCGAACATTTTGTAACGGCGGCACACGGGAACGGTCAGCTGGCATATTTTTTGTACATCGCTCTATTGATAGTCTCTCGTGCCTCGCTGACCCACATGTCATGTTTTAGTTTAACGGAATATATTTATCTGTGGAATATACTGACATACTCATATATCGTATGGAATATACTCCTCTGCTTATGTAGGTGATAATTCATATTTGAATATACGAAATAAAGAACGTAGACTAATCACGTCAGAACTGAAACAATAGAGTCACTATGAATTTGGTGCTCTCTGTCTGACTTTTTATTGTTTCCGCGGGGAACATTCAAGTGGTAGGATACCGGCTTGTGTGCGACTGTCACCGCACAACTCCCTCTGTGGCCTTCCTCTGCGCTAAGAGGACTCTGAGGTCGCCATCGGAGGTGCCTGCCTGCCCTACCTTCCCTATAAGAGACCTCGCGTGATGGTATAATAAACAATATACCTACATATTGACTCAACATAATCATTACACAAGTTCCGTATAAACATTGTATGTCCGCCCCGCGTGTCAAGGACATCAAACAGTGATCCAGTTTGTGTGATAAAGCTTGTATGTGTTGAGGCGAACGTAAACACCAACACGCCACGTATCAGATACAAATTACGATTTGTACACATCGCTTTCAAGTAGGTATGTTACGAAATATTCATTTTCCTGCAATAATGTATTCTCTTTTCGTAGACATGAACGTCTTCATTTTGAAATAACTAAGAAACTTTAGCAAACAAAGAAAGATCCTGGCGTGTTGGCGCAAATATAGAATATATTTTTATACACATATCTCAATACTAGGCATCCCTCTACCTGAAACAGCAGAATGGTTCAGATACTCAAATAAAGAGAAGTTGTTTAAACTTGCCAAGTGGCTATTTACCTGACATTAAAGCTAGAAATAAGCGGAGTGGAACGCTTTCAAGCAATCCCCGGAACCATCGGTTAAGGAATTTAAACAGCTGTTTAATTTCGCGATTAAAACTCAACATGCAGTCATTTTAACATGTTTAATATTCACATAATTTGGTCACGCGGCCAAATAAAGTCGCGTGGCCGGAGCCCACATCGCGCGACAGCGGGCGTCTCTCTGAGCTACGAGGTATTACATGAATGTGTAATCAGAGAGTTTATTGATCGGCGCAAGATTAACTCCAGTCCGCATTGTCTGACTCGACACGTCTTAAATTTTCCCTTTTTGTGCCAATAACTTAAGGAATCCACGAATTAATTTTTTTCTTCACCTCCATGAACGTCACCATTTATCACATCGGGCGAGAGTTATGCGTTTTTGCTGTGCGCTTTCGTAACAGCTTCTCGGCTGTAAATCGTCGTGCTTTATGACTATCTCTCGCCTAAAATAGGATTTATTTATGCAATTGGGTACTTGATATTGTAACTATGGCTTGTTCAATGTCAGCGCATTTATATGTTACACATGTCCTTGGCTTAATGAGTAAATTAAATATTATATCACATATCATCACGCACGGTTGGAGTGGGGAGCAATATAGTGTACGCCCACGTTTCAAAGGGTACGTTACACGTCCAGCCATGGGATAGATAATGAGATTATTGCCATACTCTCATTGCCATACATCATGTCTCTATGGTAGTAGCAGGAGTTGCAAGTTAAAAAAAACCAAATATAAAATTTTTGATTAAATACTACGAGTATAATGGTATTAAATGTAAAGTAAATAATGTATACTTAATGCACCGTAAATATATTGTAACGTATTAATTTCCCAACGAAACTGCTACATGAATGCAAGCGGAAACATCTGTGAAATTTTTGAATGCATTAAAACTACGTTATACACATTTGAAAGGTTATGAATTTAAATCATTGTTATTATTGTATGTGCTTAACATATTTAGTTCCCATAGCAATTATGTGAGTCGAGCGGAATATCCTTTTTTATTGGATTGTGTGATATCGAGGGGTGGCGGAGTCCCATGTGCGCATCCTGCGGCCGCGCACGCGCCGCCCACGCGCCCGGAAATGCTCTGCGCTGCCACTTATCACGACCTCCGCAAATATCTCCGCGTGTTGCCGTGTGTATTGTTGACTTTAACTCATTTACATAAAAAACATCGTCATTCAGAAGAAAAAGTTGAAATGTGTCCTACAAGTATGGGAATATTTTGTTAAATGTCAGTGTTGAAAGTAGAATACTCATGTCAGCGCTGTTCGGATATAAATATAAGGTATTTGCTGCTCTCTACCCACCCCGTAACGGACCTAGCGTAATAATCTTTACATAGTATAAAATGAAGTCGCTTCCGCTGTCTGTTTGCTTAGAATTCTATATTTTCAAAAGAAGTCTGCATATTTTCAAAAAATTCAAAGTTAACGTGCGAAGCAGAGGCGGTTCGCTAGTATAATAATATCATTTTAAATTCGCGTTTAATCCCCTTTAGCTTTCGAGAGATATTAAAGATACACCTGTAATCACAATAATCAGATCTATAAACTAAAAATTCTGTTTCTTTTATGTCAGTGTAAAATCTCTATATGTTTGTATAATGCAAACCCTATATACGACTTTGTAATTAATTAATAAATCGAGCCGTGGAACATTTTCTAGACACACTTCGACCTTTAACAAAATACCTAATTATTATCGGCTCGTACCAATTGCCTCGTTGGTTCTGGTCCTGGGTTCAAATCCCGGGGCGGGCAACATTATATTTTTCTAAAGTAACTTAAAGTTACTTTAGAAAGTAACTTCACGCCTGTAATCCCCGAAGAGGTAGGCAGAGGAATGTAGAACATTCCCACGTTTCACCAGTTAC
>DWDW01000596.1:0-13999 GCA_018245635.1 Mimoniades versicolor eupheme | reverse complement strand
GCAAAAAAATGAAACAAAGCGTAAATTAATAAAAACATTTTTGCTGCTTGCAAGTTTATAACAATCGAAAGTGATATATTAATTTTGATATCATTTAGGGGGGTTTTATATTCAAGAATCAGCTCTGTAAACTATAATTCCTTTAGCCTCCTTACAAATCGTTTATCAAGAGGTAAAGAAAGTAACCAATATTATCTTTTTCAATTTTCTTTAGCGATGAAAATACAATGTATTCGATTTTTTCTGCTAAGCGTACTATCGTTTAAAATGGAATCCTCCACCTGTACTTGTGGTTCTTGGCACAATCTCGAGCTATTAAAAATAAAAGTTATTTTTTTTGTAGTTTTAAATACCTTTATATTTAAACACCAGGCCACCATTGCATGTATAGGTATTTAAAAATCTTCAAACAGTATAATAAGTACCTATTAAATTAAACACTCGTAGCCTATTCCTTGACCATGTACCTACTGACAATAAATTAACACGTTTCAAGGATTTTTGTGTAAAAAAAAGAAGATTTTTTTCCTAAATCCATCGCTAAATTAGGACTTCTGTCATCATTAGTTCTATAAACTGTTTCAAATATTCATAATGGCATAATACTGACAAACGATATTCCCCGCTCTGGTGAGATTGTTGTAGCTCTGGAAATGTGGCGTGAAATGGCCAGTTAGTGAGTAATATCATGTTATTTGAGGCGACGAGGGCGCGGGCGCTCGTGACGATGGTAGAGATGGTCGAATTTATGATACTCGTATTCGTACGAATGATTATTCGAAAAATATCAAATTTGAAATATTGTTCCTTTATTTATTTAGCTATTTCAGACACCATGGAAATGATAAAAGATATCCATCAAATGATAATTAGTTTCGTATGAATATATTCCATTGCATGTCTTGGTATTTAAAAAATCTTCAAACAGTATAATAATGGCGCTGTTAATGTTAATAATGTAAATATATAAATAACTTTTCTAAGATTAGTTTTGTAGTAGTTGTGTATTAGAATTGCATATAAACATTATATACTTTGTTTAAATATTTTTATTAATGCAATATCGGCAACAGTAGTTAGTATATAACATTATTATTATATCATTACGCCAGTTCCCTTACGGGGTGAACAAAGAACAACATGTAACTTTAGAGATCTACGTTTCTTTTCATTCTATATCTTCTTCATGACACAAAACATAACATATTTCGCTAACAATAAGTACATATATCGATAGGAAGGACTCCCGTTAATGCTATATTCTTTTTTCGTTAATTATACAGTAAAATTGTAGTACAATTGTGATTATCGTATTCGATAACGTGGACTCATTCGATTATTAACGATTATTCCACCAACCGTCAGCCATCCCTCGCCTCTTTAGCGATGCGCAAGCCCCGGTCACGAGTATACTTCGCTGACCCTACCGGCAATACTTTCGTTCACAACGTCTCACAAAGACCGATTTCTGAACAAAGCATTCTCGATGTAAAATTCATCCTTTTAGCGCAGTTAAATCGCTTTAACACAAAGTGAATGCTTGCTAGGATTGCCAGTTTAAACCTAGATTATGCAAACAATCAACATCTCTTCGATGTTGAAATGCTTTATTATACAAACGGTTGATTGGTAAACAATGCCATTAGGTATTAAATTTGCACTTTATTCCCAAGCTATAATATTATATGGTGTCATAATATTCTTCATATCTAAAGTACCTACTTAGTTTTTTAGCCAATATTGAAAACAACTTGTTTCTCTTTCAGCATCTATGTAATGTATACAGATTAAATAATAAGAGAATGATAAATGCAGTAGCACAGCAGCTTTGCAAGAATAAAGATATTTGGCACTTGTTGCTGTCTGCCTACCCTGTAATTGAACTGGCGTAAAGATATATATGTATAAAAAGTCATATTCAAAAGGAATTATGCATTTAAATAAAACTATATTGACACGTTTAATAAATGGCAATTCATAATATTTTAACAGGTGTAGAGCAAGAAAGATTACGAGACTAAACGCCTCAATCAGATATGAAGCGTAGAAAATAAATTTAACTTCGGACACATGAATATTTTACCCGAAGTACTTACACTGTCGCTTAACTAGGCGTTTTAATGCAACGGTGGTTGCATACGAATCGCATTTTATTAACATTTTAGCGATGGTAGCACACAATCGGCGATCGGCAAGCACGTTAATTAGATATGGGCAGAGCTTACGTACATTAATGTAAACTAAGTAAATAATTTCCTCGGGAAGTTGTATGTATTCGTTTATGGATATAAATTACGCGTTTTCTAGGCACCTGACCTGCGCGTAACACATACTTGGATGTCGTTTCAAAAACGCTTGCGTAAAACTCATTGGTACTTGATTGGTTTTAATAATCTTAGAAATGATTAACTTCATGTCCCATATAACATAAGGCGTTTAGTGAATAGTAAAATTAGTGAAAGGTCGGAGTACCTATTAAACTCTTCTGCCTACCCTTTCAGGGATACACAGGGGTGATGCTATGTCATGTAAGGATCTAGTGTTGTAGCGGACAAAGAATTACATATTGGCAAATTCACATACCTACAAGCTGAACTAATATGTGAATAGGAAAATCTTTATTCCTATGTTTTTGCAACGGGCATCGCAAGCGTAACCATTTGCGTAATAAACGAGCGTGAATCATTTTTATAATTATATTCATATATTGAATAAATACGAACATTAAAAATAATTCACCTCATTTGATATACGATACGTAATATAAATTTATAAATTACAGCAGCGCCCATACAGATTTATCCAATATATCTAAGCGTAGATTTACCAATTTGTCTGCATATTTGAATGGCCTGAGCAAAATTAAATTCATATATTGAATTGTATTATAAATCATAACTGGTTGACTTTATAAACTGAGCAATAAATAAATAGATATGCGAATAACTTAATACTGTGTTGTAAACATCATGTTTTGTTTTTTAACGCTAATCATCACGCCGCGTTAATTAATGGCGTGAACATGAAATCACTAGTGAGTGACATTATGTCTCGTTCTCAATTAACGTATTTATTAGTGTTGAATGGTATGGGCGTACTTTTGAACTTAAATCCCCGCCTGTATTTCTCCGAAGGGTAGATAATGTAGTACAATTCCATATGTCACTGATTATGTATAATATGGGTGTGTTGAATATACTATTATAATAGAACATTATTAACGTAATTGGCAAAACGTAGGAATGTACTACATTTCTTTGAATACCTCCTCGGGGATTACAGTCGTGATTTTTCGTTTTAAAATGTTAATATTCGATTGTAAAATCGATTTTTATAAAGTGATAAAACATACGCATGTAGATAATTATTTTTGAATCTCCGATACACATCTCTCACTTTCCAAGGTTAGACGATGCAATGATTAAGTAATATTCTTATAACTTTATACGTTGAAGCAAAATATTTTTCGTATCATTTTATGGGGCGTATAATCTTTGTCGACTTTTCGTACAGTGAAGTGGTATATTAAATCAAACATTTATTTTAAGAAGCTTCAACCTGAAGAACACTTAAAAGTAGAATTTAAAAATAGTTCAATGGGAATTGAAAGACTTGCAACGGCATTTATCCGTTACAATTTATGTTATGCGGTGGAACTGCCTTTTTAATAGGGAAGGAAAAATATTTACGCTAATAGTAGAAGTCATTTATATTAAAGAACTTTCGTGGACATTAAAATATTTATATTACGAGCAGCTGCGTGTTCCTTTACCGTTAATATGATAGAGGACTAGCGAATACAAGAAGGTGGAGTTCGAACTGCATCATTTTACGCCGGCCGGCTGCTCGCACGCTGTGCCTTGTATCCGACGATTTTACCGATAAATTATCACGAAGATCATGTTCTTATGTTGCAGTTTTCTACCGGCACCTGACCGTTATGGGAACCTATTAACCGGCACAGCCACGGATAACCATACAATGTTCGATAAACGATTGCTCACCGGTCAAAGATATCGATGTAGATAAATATGGTCTCGCTATAATTTATTAACAACCTTGTATAGAATAGATTAGTTACGATTTGACTGCGTGTGCGTATTTAAATTCGTATCAATAATCTATTTAAATGATACGTCAAAGAATATATTGAACAGAACAAAGCCCACATTATCAATACGGTCATCATGTGACATAGATTTTTTAAATGACAAGGGTGTGTACCTGATGTTTGTACATTCAGGGTTACGTACTTACATAGGTTCAAGTCATTCAATGTAATTTTCAACGGGATCGCATCGTCGACGCATTGCATTTATATTGACGTGCTTATTATATCATTGTCAATTTCGAACTCTACATTAAATTGTAATCGATAGATATTTAAAACTCGTGTTCGTATTATATATTTCAAATGTTACTCGTATGTATGTTTTGAGTGGAATATTTTCTAAGCAATGATATTCAGTAGGAAATACTTATGTTTGATAAATGAAGCATACTCGGACTTCTGTATATATATGTTGCAGTAGTTATAAGTACATATACAATACACGTCTTTTTAAAATTCAAACTCGAGGTCGCCTTCTTTCCTAAACGATCGCGCAGGTAGGTAGGTATGCTAATGATGAAAAGAAGCGCAATAAATAAGACATTGCTGTGTAATTTCCGAAATAAAATTGCATGTCATTCGAGGGCGTGTTGGAGATATGCGTAATTATATTTCATGATTTATATTAGCTCGGCAATAAACCTCGCTTCATGCGTTTCCACTGTCGAAAAGCGGTGCACGTTGTTTAAGGGTGATGTTTTTAATCTGTATATTGCGGTTACGTTTCTGTCGCGGCCCAGCGCTCGATTGCTCGCGAATTTTAAAATGCTTTCATGGGGCGTGTGAGTGTTATTTGGATGGCTGGTAATGCATTTTTGCAAGCAGACCGGGCGCGCGGCTGTTACGCAAGGATGCCCGCAGAACTGGTCGGACCGGCTCCAGATCTGGGCCAGAGCCATCTCTTCGCTAAGATATTACCGCTAATAGATATTGAACGTCCAGTCACCACCCGCGCCTCAGCTGCCACATCAGCCGCCTAACGATTAGGTACTTTTATGATTTTATTGCAAACGACATTTTTCTTGTAAATCAACTCTTTATTACAACGCTTTATTATAATAATATATGCCTAATTCTATAGTTTCCCTTTATTTTGTTAGTATTAAATTAGCAACATGTGTTTTTATATAGACGTAATATTGAAGTTTTAACCTTACAGGATTAATAGCACAATTTTTCATTGAACAAAGAGTAGGTACAGTTACGCAAAGCAATCATTGTTTTCTTACGAATACGATTGGAAATAAAACGAAAACATGCTGGCCTTACATAATACAGATATCACTTAGTGCTGACATTTCATTAAAATATATTGAAATCGTGAAGTGGAGCTCGCATCGAGTGATTCAAGCGACGGTAGCGAAGTTCTGTGATGGGCCGCGCGTGCGTTGGTCTGCCTATTTCGATATTGATTTGTTTCCTATTATGAAACGAATTAGTATTTGGGTCACTGATCTTTCTCTATAGCTCTTATATTATTTCCTATCACGTGCCTCATTGCTGAAATAACTAAGGAAATTATGGTAGGTATTCGTTGCATCCTATGGCATAGGTACCATGAATATTTCTACATATTAAATGCATATACCTATGTAAATTCAGTTGTGTTTTCATATTGACGTACCGATGTGCAAATAGCGAAATATTATTGAAAACTCAACGGTTTTATAATCACAGTTTTAAGTTATGTAGTATTCCTCTTATTACACAAAACAATGCAAACATAAATGTAGTGAAAAATATATTAGGTATAATCGCACCTTCTAACGTTTAAGGCAGTAATAATATGTTATTAGACATTGATTACCCAATTTTGGGTGCAGTCAAATAAAAGAATGGTAGTGCTTGGAAAAATACAAAGTTCGGATGACGTCATAATTATTAGGTAATGTTATATAAAATGACCACCGGCGTTAAGTTGATGCAAACTCATTGGACCGAGAGTTGATACAAACTCATTGGACAGAGACAATGTACAATTGGCAGTTTTCGCTCACAATGACTCAAGGGCAGGGGTCCTTAATTATGCGAGATCATGTTAAGTAAAATGTATGCGTAACGCTATACCAGCGCGGGTTGCGAAATTAAATTTTGTAATCAGTTTTAAAGGACGCCGAAGATATTGGCGTATTATGGGCTTAATGTTCAATAAAAACATTATACCAATGTATTTATCTTTAAACAAAAGATAGATATATAAACCGTATTATTCCTAGTTTTGATTATTTTTATTGTATTTTATATAGAGAAGGTCTTTTCGAGTAAAATACGGGTATCGCATTGAAAATTATATGAAACGCTATCTCTTAGACATAAAGTTTGAAAATAGAACAATGAGCGCAGCACTTGGCTTGCAGACGCATCGTTTCATCTATTTTCACAGACAACTACTCGTAATAGTGTATCGTTTTGTACTGGCGTAGTAGAGGTTCATTGCTGTACCCGAGTTCGGTATGTCTAAATGAGTTTCCAGCGTAATCTTTACAGGTAATGTAGGCTGTATAGAACATAGAACAGCTGGTGGAACAATTGCAGACAAGCCCTTAGACTTCAATTATTGTATTTGTGATTGCTGTTTTTTTACTGATTCATTAAGTTATTTCGACTTCATTGTTATACACGAGTATATACCTAATTATACCACCCCAAGTGCATACTTATCTCAAATATATGTATTTGTGTACTTTTCTATATATAAAAAAGTAATTCATTAACACGTTATAGGTCCATTTGCATACAATAGCATTTTTACTCATAATATATCAGTAGCAGAGTGCGTTAGCTGTGAAGTAAGTCGCAAACAAATTTATGTACGAAAGTAATGTTTTCATGTGTTTTTATAGAAATAAGAAATTTAATAGTAATGTACTCTAAACTTGACCAGCTCATGGATCTGGTAGCAAGCGCGATGCTGTGAAAGGGATTGTGTATATTAAATGAGAATATCATATAATACTTATATTACATAGTGTTCCACTGCATTACTGTAATTCTTAGAATTAAATCAATGAAAATACTAGCTGGGGTAAACTGACAGTAATTAAGATTCAAGATAACAGCATGTTGATTGTCCATACAAATTTGTATGCGAAGTCAAAAGCGACATACTTTGCGCTCAGACGTGCTTAAATGGGTGTGTTAACACTGTAACACACGTAGAGATTTATCTTGAGCGCGGATAAATCTAATTTATTAGAAGCTCGTGCAATCATGGGCATGTATCCCGTAAACAGTGTTTATCTCTGTAAATAACTAGACAGTGGAAGATTCATTAAGCGCCGATCCGTGTCGAGTTGCGCTGTAATCGAAGCAATTGTTCTCAGTTGAAATTCAATTATTACACTCGATTCTCTAAGTATGAAATATTTTTCTATTGCAAATTATTTTTCCGTGTGTTTTTATTGAATGATAGATATGTACTACTATTAAGTAATGTGAACAATTACGACAATTATATTTTAAAAATGATGCAAACGTAATTAATTGAATTACGAATATATAACGAAATTTTTTGTAGCTTTGCTTCCAAATAATTTCTATAATGGTAACCTTTTGCTGTAAACTTGCTCCGTGCCTAGCCTAGATAGTGTTCAGTTTAAGGGTATAAAATGTGTTAGTGAGCAGGAAATGCCCTACTATAAAACATAGAACTTTTATATCCACAATATTATAAAATTTATAAAATAATAAACTTTATTTATAAAATCTGACGCTACCGTCTCCACCGTACTCTTGTCTTTAATGAATAAATAATTTGAATAATTAGTATATAATAAAAATAATAATAATATTTCGGGATATCTCCGCACACGGCCATCTGATCCCAAAGTAAGCGTAAAGAGAGCTTGTGGAAACCGAAATCACGACCCCCGGCGCAACAGTCAGGTTCACTAACCATTGCACCAATGGGCCAGTCAATTCATGATATTGACAATATATTATTATTAATGATCATTATAAGATTTTAATGACGGTACTTCATTTTCATTTAAAGTTTATCATTTGACACATACGATATTTCCCTTTTCAGTGCCATATCAATATATTACAACATAAACAGTTTAGAAAATCAATACGCTAATAGAATATTCGGTAGGAACGGGCCTGATCTAGCAACGCCCAAGCCTTTAGTTAGTGGAAGCCGCGAGAAATATCGGCCATTGGCCAACCGCGTCGTTAGAAGTCAGAAATAATTGCTCGCGATTTATCTGCACTCTTGACTATAATTAAATGGTTAATAATTGAAGGAGCGTTCGTCCGTCCGACCAATAAATTGTTAAGGCGTCGTCCCGGTGCGATACCGCGGTCGTGCGCCGCGCTTGTTGTAATTTCGATTGCGGTTCCCGACGAGGGTAGTTCTCTCTCACGCTTCCAATGACTAGTGTAATCGCTTTTGCGGTGTATGTTGCTCGCTAATTCCGTGTTAAGCCGCTCAGTTGATCTATAATATTACTTACACGCCTTAATAGTTCAGCTTCAGTGGATATTTTAACCGTTACAATATACTGTTATTCTTAAGTCGTTATTTTCGAATAGATTGCATAATCACTCGTAGCAATGCAAATATAACAGAGGATTGAAATAATTTACAATATGTACGGAGTACATTTCTTCAAGAAATCATATAAACATTTATAAGTATTATTGAATTATTATACATGGAATATTTTACAGGGCCAGCGGCTCTACAATTATAATGAATATTGTAATCCTGTTACAGATAGAGCGATTTTAGCTAGAACACGTCGCTTCTGCAAAGAAGAGAGTATTCCGTGCTCTCTACTCACCCTGTTAAGGACCCGGATTAACGATTCAATAATATAAGGCATTGTAAGTATATAAATGTAAATATAATGCGAAGATATTGATAGTAAGTAACGCTGAAAACCAGCCATGTACCAACAATAACGGGTTGATCGTCTAGCAACGATAAGACTGTCTTGATAACACTGGAACATAATATTATGTAGGGAATTTAATTAGATTTATTATGCATCCAGCAAGCTCGGAAGTTTTAATCATTTTGTATTTGAACTTTTAATTAGGCTACTATACATGACTAATTTATTATAATACATGGCATGTAAGGAAGCTTATAATTGTATCACTAATATATATTATTATATATATTATATTATTATTATATCATTAATATGTATTCATAATGATATATTAGTATGGTCTGATATAGTTTGTCTTGACATATTTTACGTAAAATATTATAAATAAACATTATATTTATGTTATAATGCAATTAAATAAAACAGTGTTTATATAAATGTTGCAGCGAACAATTTTCTTTTCGTGTCCTACTAACTTTTTATCTTTAGTAAATTTTATTTTATTTTTTTCTCGTCTTTCTCTTTTGTTTATTTTCTTACATATCGCGTACTTCTAACCCCAGTACCGTTGTTCTTCTTCATTTCTTTCTAATGAAGCTTGGGTTAATGAAATAGCTATCTTAGTTATTAAGCTGTATTTTGTGAACCTATTACGAAAACTCGTGTGCATCTATAATGTAAGTATATAGTTTTGGACTTGAATACAAGTAACGAGGTAGGAAGAGGAGTATAGTAAACTTCCACAGTTTAACAGTTACGTTTACTTACCACCAAGGTATAAAGAGTGAGCCTATTGCTATACACCGGGCACAAATCTAAACTCCGACACACTACTAGAAAGGTTAAGCAGAAATTCTAAGTCAGAAAAATCCAGCAGTACTCGTTCCGGGATTCGAGCCCAGGACCTCTCGGCTGGCAGCCTTGCGAACAATCACTCGACTAACAATGCAGTCATTATTATAAACAAATAAACGTTAGTATGGTAAAATAAATGTATGATAATTATTAAATATTTAGGCACTTATGTCAGCACTGTCACGTCAGCGTTGATATGCCAGCAACGCTGTCATATCGGCTCACGACTGTCATCGAAATATCAATCTAATAAAACTCTCATCGTAATTTTAAAAATAACTTGTAATAACGTAGGTACTGATGTAATGACCAGTGATTATGCAACCTGTCAAGCCGAGCACCGGATAGAGACCGACCGCTGATCGGCGAGCGTTAGTAACAAATTATCACGCAACTTTTGCATTGAGCTTCGATCCTCACTTGGTACCTATTTGATGAGATGAGATTTCATTTGTTTGGCAAACCTTTGACGAACTTGTAGACAAACACCATGAACGTTAATTGACTCTTACTTCCCCACCCGTCCGCCACATCCTATAGATAAGATCACGTGTAACGTGTTGTAAAATGAGTTATAGTTAAGAATAAAACAAGTAGTCTCTCTTGGAGACTTGCCTCCTATAATAATTAGGTTGATACACACAGTCTGAACAAGCGTCTTCCTAGCGAACTTGAGCCTTAAATTTTCCTGCGCGATGGTAAATGGTATAATATGTTATAATAAATTTCAATTGTCTATTGTCGTAATATATTCCAGGGGATAAATCAAAGCGTTATCAGGACTCTTCGTCGTAACGGTTACATCGGCGGCAGTCAGGGCTGTGCTTGTTTCGAATAAACCGTTACACATTAAGCCATTAAATACTGGGCTACTTAAGTATAACTTTTAAAATATTTTTTTCTTTATTTATTTATTATATTACTAACAATACCAATTCGCTATATAAAAATCTATTAGAAATATCATAAAACTATGTGACAAAGTGTTATATGTATCAAGAAATCGAATTTTAGATCATATTTCTTACGGATATTTTTATCATAAATTGATGTGAATACAATATTATATTTTGTATGCAAACATGAGTCGACAAAAAATGTCACTTTCTATAGTGGTCTATGTGATAAAAAAGTTAATAGATGGCTATAGATCGACAGCCCTGGGTGTGAGAATAATTTAGAGATATCGATAAGGGGACCGGATTACGAACGGCGACAAAACGCGAGCGATGCGATGTTTAGGATGCAACAGCTCCCTTTTATTCAAAAATAACTCGCATAAATATTGAGTTGATCGTGAACGGGTGACACTGCCAATACTTCTTTCGCAGCCTGCAATGGATTCATAGACCTGCAAGGATTCAATCCTTCCAACATGTTGGAGAACAGCATTATAGATTGTTTTGTAAAACAATATTGTTATTATTTTATCACGACAACTATCTTACGGGGTGAGCAGAGAGCATTCATTGCCATATATCTATATTCTCACGGAACTGACGCGCTTTTCCTACAATAATTGCTCTATTCATATCATATTTCTTTTGTCGTATCGTCACGCTCGGTACCTCATGAGTTAGGCAGAGAGCATTATAATTATCTTAAGCGCCTTTAATTAACAACGAACAAAAGAACCACCATAACGTGGAGCACAATGATTATGTTTGTGGTAATATTGTTTCGTGTATCGTAATTGAGTCATAGGCGTCATGCTGTGGAAGGGTCAGAAAGCGGCCCGATACAGTAAAGGCGGTTTTGAGAGCAATTTCGTAAGCAGTATATGCAAATTGATTGAATTTATATAAAAATGCATATCGTCGTTTAATGTATGGGTCATTTCGATCGATTTAATAGTAAACGTAACTTCACGCCTGTAATCTCCGGAGGGGTGGGCAGGCGAATGCAGAACACTACCACTTTTCGCCGGTTAACATAGTAACATAATAAAATAACATAACGACTGTATTTCCTCAAGGGTGTATACAGAGGAGTGTAGTACACTCACTTTTTACCCAAGTAACAGTAACAGTTATAACAGATTAAGTAAATGAGATATAAATTAATAAAAGCTTCCATCAAGGGGCCTGAGGTAATGAGTTAAGGATTCAGGATTTGAAATGGTTACACAGGACTAGTGAATTAACGTGTAGGTACATAAAGAGTAACATCACGCCTGTAATCCCCGAAGAGGTAGGCAGAGGAATATGGAACACTCCCACGTTTCACCAGTTACTTTTAAGCCCTACGATGAAATAGGTGGTGAGTTCATTGCCATATACCGGGCACATAGCCAGACTCCGAGCTACTACTTGAAAATCTGAATTAGAAAATTTAGTAGTGGCCGACCCGTGAATCGAACCCAGGACTTCCCACTTGCAACCAACATGACCAACGAGGCAGTCATTATATTTTTAGATATGAACGTTACTGAGATTTGTTGTTTGATGATGGACAATTATATTATTGATGTTGGCAGATTGGAAGTAAACGTTGATATTTCATTTCATTTCTGTCAATATAGTGTAATACATAATCATAATCATCAGCTCATAGCAGTCCACTGTTGGAAATAAACCACCTCTAAGGGATGACATACATGCATAAATAAATAATTGTTCATTTTTTTTAAACTGTAACGTCACTCTCCTTCATGCGTGCAATATTCTTAATTAATATTTCTCTTCACGTACTCATACGTACGAATAGATGATACCTTATCAACGTTATTTGGAACTGTATGAAGAAAACTTACCGCTGAACTCATTGATTCATCCCGTGGCTTACTTGCCAACATGGATTCCTTAAATAAAATTTGCATCCGTTAATGGCAATACTGGGTAATATTAAATAATATTGAATTGATTCTAGAAGACAAACGGTAACATGGTTTATTGTTCAATAATTGTAATATTTTAATGGTATGTTCCACACTCTCGATCTTATTTTCTTCTCAACTTATTTACGATAGCAATATAGTTGAAAGCAGGCTTAACTGAGAGTATATTTAAAAACTATTTGTCTCACCAGTGTTTCTTAACAATGCTACACGTAAAATAGACGTTATCGCTTAGTGCCTTGGATTTCAGCCTTCCACACCAGAGGTGTGAGGTTCAAATTTTGGCATTACATCTAAATATACTAAGTTATGTTACATAAAAGTACGTTATCTATAAAAATAGACAGATTTCTCCATTTATTAATTTCTATAGATGATAGCTTGCCAGTCATGAGGTAAAATCAAGGAGTTCAAACGGAAAAAAAGTGCTCGTTTGCTACAAGCCTTAGAGGATGTATGGCTTCGCATTTGTAATCTATTGGCTTTCACTCCCAGTAATGGGGCCATTCGCACGCCCCTAACAAGCTTATCACAGTATTAAGTAATAAATCGTGGTAAAAGTATTATCCATCAGTCAATTTGTTTTACTGCCTTTGGAACTGATTACACGCATTTCATTGGACACTAGTGTTCCCTGATTTTCGTGCGGTTAAATAATTATAATAAATTATTCATGACGATAACGATATGCGAAAAGCTGGTAGAACCTAGATGCGGCAAGATGAGAACAGGGCGCGATGGCGTTTCTTGGGGGAGGCATACGTCCAGCAATGGCCCAATGGCATAAGCTAATGATGCCGATATTTGCCGATACACAAGCTTGTATGCCTACTGTTAAACCATGTGTTTGGTTTAAGGGCTTTAATACACGAAAGAAATACAGTTCACTAATGATTACAGAATAAAATTAAAACAAAGGCTATTAGTAGATAATTTAAGGACTTTAATATCCAAAACATATCAAGTTCACTTAAGATGAGACAAAAAATAGGATATAAATATGTAGGTATGTGGAGTAGATATAAAACCTAACACGACTATAATCCCCAAAAAGGTAGGCAGAAGAATATACAACTTTGACAAAATTATCCATATACAACAAATACACGTTAGCTATTTATAATATATAATTATATTTCTAGATTTAACTGAGAAAGTAATAAAAACGTAATATCATTATTATACATATGTATCTGTGTATTAACATCTATTTTTGTTTATTGAGCCCTCATAGTCCTTAATCACTGAAAGTATATGTGATTCAGCTGCGTGGCCCCTGGAGATATCAAATTTATACAACGGGCACGAATCCGTGTTATTGGCGGGACAGGAGTTAATTACATTCAAAGTTTTTGT
>DWDW01000595.1:0-14011 GCA_018245635.1 Mimoniades versicolor eupheme | reverse complement strand
TATAACACACTTAATCCCATGTACCTAAATCCAGCAAATAAAGCATTTGTATTTGTATTTGTATTTGTATTTGTATTACTCACATGAAACTGTAAGCTTAACAATTCATTAAAAAAAACGTTTTATGTATTGCAACAAAAGTCAATTATGTAACGTGTCCTCAGATATACTCAGTCAAATGATCGTAAAAACTTGTAAGTGGCTGTCATCTATCAGAAACCTGTATGCGCTCAACGTTGCTTAACTTGACACACCGTTAGCGACATGCGTTCTCATTAGGTATCTCAATGATCGCTATAAATGTATGGTGTATGTTGTATGGAAATAGTCTTCCTACCTATTATTTATATACCTATTATTTATATGCCTACCTCTTCAGAAATACAGTGTTGATGTAACCTTTATAAATATATAAATATCAGTTATTTTCCCTATATTCTCTTAATTCTTTTTTTTTCTCTTAATTATTTGTTTATCTTATTTTGCTGCAAACCAAAGATACAAAATATTTCTTTTATATGTGTAATAAATTATAATATTGTATTTGTATTGTTATTTCTTGTTATTGTCTTATACCCCTGTATTCCCAATATCACATTCCTTCGTGCAATATTCTTAAAACTGGGTACACACATTTCTCTTCACATATGAGTACATAGATTAATCTGTCAGTGTTAGCAAAACACGAATTTGTAATATAATACTACAATACATTCTATATTCGCAAAACGATTTATTATTGTAATTTCGACCAACAAACTATTCCTTTAATGAAAGATCGTCCTATTGTTCAAGAGCAACAATGTACTAGGGACTGATGATCTTAGATAAAGAAAATATCTGTTGCTTTCTTCGCATAAAAGACATTAATAAAACTTACCGGTAAGGTCAATATGCCTCAGGTCCACGAGCTCAGTGACGATTGGCGCTAAGCACCTCGCGTCCATATTCGTAGAGCCGGTCAACGCTAGGTGAGTTATGTTTCGAAATGTGGCTGCTAGTATTTGAGCTCCAGCTATCGTCACCTACAAGGCATAAAATAATATTGATGTTGTTTTCTTGGTTCTAATACCCTTTTAATTTAGGGAACAAATTTATAATTAATTATTGCCGATCGAGAGGATCTGGTTTCAAATCCTGATTAGGGGATAATTGGATTTTTTAACTTAGAGTTTTTAGTAGTGGTTCGGAGTCTGAATTTGTGCTCGTTGTATGGCAATAGGCTCACCACCTATTCCATAGTGGGACGGAAACGTAACTGGTGGAACATGGAAGTGTACTACACTCCTCTGCCTATCCCTTGAGGGATTACAGGCGTGATAAATACAGGCCTTACAAATAATATCGTTTCTGAATGTCGTCACCAGCAAGGCATGAAACAATTATAGACATATTTTTTAGAGTTAAATATTCTGTTTATTTCAAACTATAAAATATTTAAATCTCTAATATCATCTTACTTTGCGGATCATTTAAACATTTTAGTGCGCCCTTTGCTGTAAGTAAAATCACCCAATCAAACTGTCTTAGGAAGGAGAGGTGTCCGATCACGCGAAACACTCGTTATCCGCATCACTGATTGGTGAAAACCCTGCTTTTTTGTAACAATTTTTTTTCCAATAAATTACAAGAATTTGAATCAATACTTCCACATGTCTATAACCTTTGGAGGTCCACTGTCAGACATAGATCTACCTTCATTGCCGCCACCCTCTCTGTTCTGGGCCTTTCGAATCCAGCCGTATCCCGCAGCGTTCATCAGATCGTCAAACCACCTGGCAGGTGGGGGTAACCTACGCTCATTTTACAGAGACGTCACCGCCACTCAATGGTCTTTTTGCGCCACTAATTAATATAATATAATCAATACTCAGTAAGCTCGTAGCTATAACACTTACCGCGCAGTTCTTCGACCGCCACTCCCTAACAGCATTGACGCAAGGTCCGGCCCTCGCACCTGCGCACCGGGCCGCCACCTCCAGCGGCCCTGCTGCTCTCACTCGTCTCCAGGGCTCCGGCCTCGCGGTCAACCGGGCCACAAAACGCGCCCACCGTCGACATACTCGCGACATACGACACAGATCCGAAACCTATTAAAATTACAAGGTCTTTTCAAAATTTGTCCACTTTCCATAATTGCATAATCATGTTGTAAGGGAAAAATTTTAATATATAAATAATGCACATGGGAATTATTACCGTAAGGAAAGTGCAGTGTAGGTATATTAATTATTATTATTACTATACTACACGACAAATATTTTAACTTCTGTCTTTATCCTTGCTACTTTTAATTACATGAAACGTAAAACAATTTATAAATATTCAAGGATGCACACCAATGAAAAAACACTTTTTCTAATTAGTTTAAAATTTATACGATTCATTCCGTGTTAATCCATAACAGTTAGATAAACCACCATTCGCACTGATTACAAAACATTAACTTTGATTAAGACTAGATAAATGTCTATCGTACAATACAATTTGCCGCTGCTTTTATTCTACTAAAACTGTATTACCCCTGCACTTAGTACTTTCTAACGCTTATAGCGCTACATAGCAAGATTCTACTCTATCTAACTTATAACTACCGTTTAACTTATTTACACTCAAACGGGATCTCCAATAATCGAGAAATCTGATTAATGTACACGAAAACATTAATAACGATGAAGAACGAATATCTTAGGGAATTATAAGACACGGCTATTTCTCCTGCGTTCAATTTAAACGGTTCTCCTTGTTTAAGTATTGTCTTCTACATACATTCATCATTAACCTAACGCCACTGCTGGATAAAGGTTTCTTCTGAAATGTTTTCCTCGAATCCCTACACTGGAATCGCAGAACACAGCCTTTAGCACCACCTACGCGACTTCTTGTCAGGAACCACGGCATTTGACCGTACCCAGGTAGGCTGCGCCACGCGTCAATCAGCCAAATTATTGTTCTCTATTTATTTTAGTACACTTTTAGTACATTTTATACCAAATATCCAGCCTAGTAATCAATCTATAAATCAATATATTAATACCTCGAGGTATGACAAAATCTTCAACCATAGTGCATCACTCAGAGTGTTATCCCTTCTTCTCCTCGGTGGGCCACAGTCGGCCAGGGTATGATATCCCTGATCGAGACTCAGCTCGCTCAGGTCCGCAGCCAGGGAAAGAGCCGGTTCGGGTGGCGGAGGAGGCCGCCTCCGCGCTCCACCGCACACCCCGGGCCCCGAACAGCTGCCGCTTGACATGGTTCTATGAACCTGGAACACAAATATGATAATTAGTTTATGACAGCATAGTAATCTTCTTTGAATAGAATATTGAACTTTGTTTGAATACAAATTAAGACACATTATGAAAAAATAGATTGAGTATGCAATTCTTAATTTTAGCGTATAAATTCTTAACGTAAACAGCGTCATCTAGTCTACACTATTGACAACAACGCTTCTATAAGCAAGTTCCAAATTTAAAGAAGTTGAAATGTTGCATACTCATACGCTACCAATATGTCTTGATTAATAAACGATCCAAATGAACTTACTCAGTTCAACTTATAGTATGCCAGTTTTATATGGCAAACTGTAATAATTTAGATTTCGAGTAGGTATAACTTAACAAACAAATATGATACCGTTCGTAATTGTCATTAAAAGGGCAAAATACCAAGTATGTACATACACACACTATGATACAGATGATACTTGGTTATCAAAACATTTCTATAATCATTTCTTATTTCTCATCGATTTTTTCATTTTTCCCCAATTCCAGAAGTTAAGCAATCTTTTTGGCAAATATTCAATTATTGGCAAACATTCAGCAGTAACAAGGTTTAACCGTAATAAATAGATAGGTACTAATGGAATATTAATAGATATTATGAAGTTTGATAAGAAAAATGTATTCTAATAACTATATGAGTAATATTTAACGAATTTTCAAGCATTATTATTTAAAATTCAAAATATATTTAATATTGAATTTGTGTTTATATAGTAATTTTTTGTCTAATATTTCTATCCACAAAAAATATGAAAAAAACATTGCAAAATCTTTCCATAACTATCCTCAGCAAGAATGTAGGTGAATAAGTGTCATAAGGTATTAAACAAAGACCAACCTGTTAAAGTAAAGATCCAGACAAAAATAATATCCCAGAAATGTTCCCTGGGTTCCAAGAATATTAATCTGCACAGATCCAACGTTGTCTACGGTTGTTTACGGTTTTAAACTTTCTCATTGCAAGAGGGGACCCGTCTCCAACAGTGGATCAAAAACCAGAAATGATGATACATACAGACAAGTATCGAGTTCTATTTTAAGAAAGCCATCAGAATTAAAATGGCTCATGTAAATTTATTGCGAAAATTGAGGATTCAGCCTCCATAATAGCGAGGTACTACATCAAGCAACTTTTATCCGAGTTGATGAAAATTTAATAAGCGCTTCCAAGGATATTATAAGTAGACAAGACCGCAATCTTGATCATTACTCCAAGACGGGAGTCCTCATTTTTCTCAGTAAAACACAAATTCTATTGTATATGAATATTTCAGCGTACATTGTAATATTTTTAAAAGCATTTTTGTGCCCGAGAATTTGTAAAGGTAAGCCAGGTGCCCATTGTGAAATAATTACAGCAGCTCCTCATGACCTTAACGGTGTATACGCAGCATCAACAATATTGTAAAAATAACCTCCTGAATCTGAGTTTCTGTAAAAAACATCTTTGTTGTAGCTATAATAACAGGCGGCCTATGCATCACAAAGAATTCTAAATCCTATTTGAAATAGGGACAATTTTCACTGCCCTACATCGCTTACGGATTTGCATCGCCTTGGTCAGGTGGGAAGGCGTGAAATTGGTTTCCCTCATACAAGAACATCAGCATATATGTAGAAACCTGCTGTAATATGGTGCAACCAACCATTACAATACTTTGACTTCCGCTGTTAAAACAATACCTTCAGAAACAATCAAAAATTTAAATTATATTACCTAAATTATTTCCATTTCGACAACCCTGGATACGATTTGCACATTAATGTACATAGACACTTAGATCGATAACAAAGATACAGGTACACTATTAATTCTACAGAACAAGTTCTACATATTTTGTTGGATAAAAAGGGCAATGATGGCTGTTTATAAAGCTGTCAGAGGCCCCGTTGCATAATTAATATTGCATTCAATTACAGTTCAAAGCAATACGTTTGCGATCAATATAATTACACGTTCTGCTATCATACTTGTCGACCTTATTTTGCAATTAAATGCGAACGTCTTTACAATGGGGGCATAAATCAAACGAGTGTGTCATTCGTGCCTCAATGTCAGCTGCTCGCGACCAGGGTTGTCAGTGCTGCTAATAAAATTCTCTGCTGCGCTGCTAATAAAATGTATGTTGCGCTGCTAATAAAATTATCTACTACGCTGCTAATAAAATCTGTATAACTGGGTCAGTACCTACTTTTATTAAATTGTAGATGTTACCTTTCATGTTTGTTCCAGAAAATGTAAAAATGAGTACGTAACATCAAGCCTGTAATCCCGCAAGAGATAAGTAGAGGGGTGTAGTATAATACCACGTTTCACCAGTTACGTGTACGCCCTACTATAAAGTAGGTGGTGAGCTTATTGCCATACACCAGGCACCTATGGAGACTTGAAGCCATTACTAGAAAATCTAAGGTAGAAAAATCCTATAGTGCCCAATCCGGAATTTGAACCCCGGATCTCTTGATTTGCCATCGCGCTTGCGACAAACACGACAAATGAGGCACGCAAAAAAAATATTGTATCAGAATTGTAGTTTTTATATTCCTAATAACAAAATATTGTCAAATTGATATTTCTTAAATCACTTCCGACAAAGCGTGATGGAATGTAATTCAAAGTAATTAAATACTTTAAAGATTATGCTGATATGAATTATTACAAATTTTAATGCCAATTTTTGAGGTACGACACTGAAATATATGACCATTTTTCTATTACATTAAACAACACGCACATTCAAGCACGCACACACACCCTCACTTACCATCATCGAAGCGTTTTCATTCTCAACTGTAGGTACCTACTTCAATACGATTTGGGAATGAGTGTACAATATACATCGTAGTCAATATTTTTCCATGGAAATGTTTGCAGTCAACAAATTAATTAATTTGCTTAGGTACATAATGTATAATTCAATTTATCCTCTGTCATCATGAACTTAGTGATGTTTTGTGTATGAATATATTTATATCAGAATATTTACAAAGTTATTTGAATGTTTGTTTTATTATATTATTCTATCCGTGTCAGCGTGAAGTAAAAATACGTTGCCCGATTCGATGTCGTGGCGACTAAATCCGACGCGTAAGCCCAAAAAGCAAAACCCCTCAGGCGAAACAGCAATGGACTTCTACAGATTGATGCTGATTAAAATTAATTGCAGTTATTTCTTATTTCTACTCAGGTATTAAGATGATGAGTCACTGTACACACACCTACATAATATAATATATACGTGTGTAATTAAAAATTTATACATACACGGCCTCTGCCTAGTTGAAATAGGTACAGCCTTGAGGGAGTTGTCTCAAGATAATATTATTATGAAACGTATTTCAACGTTTAAATTGTATTACATTTGCACATTCAGCAAAATGCACTACAAGCTGACTCAAAGCACTTTCTAATTTACATAAATGGATATTGGTATTAATTATTCAAAAGGATCGTACAGTGAAAGCGGTTTTAACTGTATCATATTACATTACAGAATATACTTACAGCATGTACCTACTGATTACAAGATCTGTTTTTTTCTATGTACAATAACTCCTGTTAAATGCCAGGACAATAACAAATAATGGCATCATGCAAAACATAAAACAACATGCCGAGAATTATCAGAATCTACGATTTAAATTTAGAATGCATGTTATGTTTAATTTTAACGAAATGTTTAATGTGTAGATATCATATTCATATTATGTTTTTGACTTATTTTCTGATTGTATGAATAACTGTGTAGCCGCCTCTTAAATATTGGACAAATAAAACATCATAATAATGATCATCATCGTCATTAATCCATCGGTCTTCTCTGGACATGGCTTTCCTCTCAAAATGAAAAAGGTTAAGGACTTAGTCTATACTTTTAGCTAAATAAGAATTCATAAAGTTTACATGCCATAAGACTTTACATGCCGTAAGTAGGTAATTTTAGCAGAACTTGTAATGTATGTAAATCTCCGCAACATATTTTCCTGCACTACTTTAACAAGTGATGAAAATGTAACATCAAATGTTTGTGATAATATATCTAAAAAGCACACAACTTCCTAAAGTTGTGACTAAGGATTTAAAACTACTATTCTATTTATTATTTTTAAAACGCCCGCACTAACGTTAACGTTTTGAATAAGACTTATTTTTTTGAGCACAAATGTGTAGACAATAATCCAGCGCGAATAACAGCGTGCTTAAGCGCTGTTACAAAAACCGTCGCTAGATGTCACTATTTACTAATGTACTCTTACACAAGATAAGACGATTACTGTACTACTTTTTACGTAATTATTATTATCATTTATGAAACACAGCTACTACGGAGAAATTTATAACCAACGGCACGGGTGAAATTTACTTCTGCTTGTAATTAGTCATCATGGACGGTTAAGAACATAAAAATAGGAAAGCACTACCTGCAGATTTTGCAAGTGGTTGGGAACATTAAAATTTGATAAGGATACGCGAGAACGTGGTTTGAGAACGGATGTTATATGTTTTAAATATTTATTTATTAATAAGTAACATATAAACAATTTATATTTAAATTAATTTATATTTCAACAACCTCACCTTCTGTTCCATTGTTGGATGTAGGTACAATGTAACTGGTGATTCTTGCGAGGGTACTAAGTGTAGGTAGTACACAGAAGATGCTCTACTCAAATTTTACATTCTAATATTTTTTATCTTTTCGTACCCTTTTATTTTAATCTAAAAAGTAATAATAAAAATTTAAACTTGGGTAATTTAAAAAATATTTAATTAGTTCATTCAGTCGTTCATTTATTCTGTTATCTACTTCTGTAGAATGGAACTTCCACGCAATATGTCAAATTTCAAATCAATTAATCATAAATCAATTAATCCAACAATATTACAATAATTACATATAGTGGGATGTAGTGGGATATATGTCATTACTCTGTTTTTCACTTACTCTTTTTTGTACCTAATTCATTTGAACGAGTGTCATATAAAGTCCGAAAAAACATCAGTGAATAATGAATACAACAGTCGCAACCCTACGAATAATCGAATACAAACAATCGAATGGTGTCCATCACATTATATTTATGACGACAAATAGCCTTTTGAAATACTCAGAAGCAGAACGCACGCTCTGAATTAAGAATAGAACCGATTTTCTCGATACTGCTATATCTTGAACTGAAAGGTTGCCGAGCTACTATAGTAAAACAGCGCCATCTGTTGAATAACTTAGTAAATTGCTTATTAAAAAGTTTAAAGTAATAATGTCTAATAAACTGCCTTACTACTTAAGTGGTTGCAAGGTTGGAGTATTGATCGAAAGATCCTAGTTTCGATCTCCGGGTCGAGTAGTTCTGCGTTTTTCTAACTTGAAATTCGTAGCAGCAGTCTAGATGTGTACCCGTTGTATGGCAATAGGCTCACCCTCTTTTCTATTGTGTGTAACGGGTGGAACGTGGGCGTGTACTACAACTACAATCCTCTTCCTACCTCTTCAGGATTCATTGTGTTAGCAATAAATATTGGACTTGAATCAGTTACAAATGATTTGAAACAGGAATATCTTGTGAAACAACAAGATCTCGAGTAGATACATAAACAAAGTAAGTGTATGTAAAGTGAGATTCAATTAAGATTTTGATTGAGAACAGGTTTCGCTATCTACGCAAATAGATATTCTATTTGTTCAGTTGCGAATGATTTACGACTGTGGTAAGACTGATACTATGAAAACAATAAAATTGTTAACACATTCCACATTCAAATAGACAACACACCATTGATACAAAACAGAATTTATGAGGACAGAAATCTATTGGTACAGACGTACTATGCTAAGATGTGATAGAAATGTAATTAAATAATGAAACACAATGTTTAAAACAAATTGCGAAATGTATAGCTGATAGAGACTAAACCATTAATGTTAAAAAATTGTACAGTTAAGTTCATCTTTTTCCTGCCGATATTTTATTAATTGTTAAAATATTTTAAAATAATGACATTGCAATTAAAAAACCGACGAGACATATAATTGAACTGATATTCACAATGGAAGTAATGATGGAATACAATGATAGAAAAACAAAACCAATACCTATAAAATCTGTAACTTTAATATATGTCGTGAAATATTTTAGAATCGCGTTAATTAAAGGCTTTCGATAACATTTAAAGATTTCCATTTTACTATTGCAACCGGAGGTAACTATACACTGCGGTCTGAGACATAGAAACAAAAGGAAAAACGGTCTAACCAAGAACAATACTACAAAATTCGAAGCAACGATTTGGAATTATGCTAGGTAATAGGATGGTATATAATATATTTTGAAATAACTTAATATAGGTTCTTAAAATCTACCAATAATTTTATGAAATACTGTTCCCAACATAAATGCAAATAGTTTAGATACGAGGGAATACTCAAAATAACCACTGATACCTAAAATAAAGTAGGTAGTTATTAACTATAATCTTCACAACAGATACATTCACTAGTAAAATAATCTTAGTTATGGTGTTGGGAATAATTTCACAAAGGCATTCAATCTCGGATCGAATCATTTAAGAGTCGAGTCATTCGAATTTAAAATTGACGCTGCCATGATTTATTCGAATTAAAATTGACAGTTGAATGATACATTTCTGCTTTTCTATCTCAATCTTTGAAATGATTAATCACTTTGACATTTGTGAAGTTACGGTCTTAATGATAATTTGCCAAATAGATATACATTAGCAGATAAATCAGAAGACTAATAGCCGTTATAAAGTCCAGTTCGAGCATTCTAATGTCAAAATATTTTAATATTTGTAATGAGTTCGGTGACCTTCTGGTATTTCTCTTGTTACAACTGACTATTCTACGTTGCTATAGGCGAATCACAAATATTAGAATTACAACAGATTACTCATTCTAAGTGTTCATAGAAGAAGCTGCCGCTACGTGATAAAATTAATTATATTATGAAAGCGAAAGTACTAAAACGAGAAACAAATTTAAAACGCACGGAAACTAGGAAACTAGTTAATCGGAAGTTGAATTAATATTTCGGAAGACAATTTTATTGACTATAGTGGCAGCTTGGTGTCAGGCGGTTTGCAGCGACAGTTTTCTACTCGTCTAATTAAAAAAACATGTTATCCTTCCTGTCGGTAACTTCAAAATTACTTCACATCCAAACCGTTACCGCAAATTGCCTTTGTACGGGTTACGGCATCATGTTCCCTCTGAGGTACGGAAATGCTCCAAAAAAATAACTACCCACACGTTCAAGATGTGAAAGCACGCGGTGTTTCGTTACTTGATATTCAATATGGGTATACACTGCTATAACTGCGCGGCTGGTAATCGTAAAGGTTTGTAAACAAGAAGGTAGACCCGCAAGACGTGCTGCTTCTTCCGAGGATAACCGGCAATGACAAATTTGACGAGTCCCATGCTTTGAATAGCTAACTAGTTAAATAATCCATCTCAATTGTTATTATTGAAATTTAATTCATCAAACCACACTGGATTAATGTGAGGAGGGGACCTTCAGGCTAAAAACATGATAATGAGAATGGAATAAAGAACAGTGTTAGACGATCACAAGCAGGGAGAATTTGACGGACGCTAACAGCATCATCATCATCATCAACAACAACATCATCATCAACAACAACAACATCATCAACAACAACAACAACATCATTATCAACAACAACAACAGCCTATCTCAGTCCACTTCTGGACAAAGGCCTCTCCCAAAAAGTGCCTTCGCGCCCTGTCCTCGACTTGCCGCATCTAACTTCTGCCTGCAGCCTTTCGCAGATCGTCATCCCACCTGGCCGGAGGGCGTCCTACAGTACGTTACACGCTAATAATGACCTAAAATATAAAAGTATTAATATGAATATACGATACATAATCGTTGCTATGTTTACTGCACAACTTTCCTACACTATGGCACAGCTAGCCACGAGCACTAGTTCGACTTGTCTAATGCCAAGACTGCAAAATTTATTGCCCTATTCTCAGCCATTTTTACGGAAGTTGTCCAACGCAACGTATTCCAAGAATCGGATTCCAGGTTCAGCAAAAGGTTCTACGATTGGATAATTGCTCGGCTATTCCTAGTGACGATAAATTCGACTTGATCTAATAATTGCTTCTAATGCCTCAGAGTTAGGTCTTGACGCGAAACTGGTTTTATAAATGTATGGTAGGGATGCGACTAACGAAAACGTAAATACTGATGCCAAAACAATATCGAACGTTTGGAAAACTGAAGACCTTAGGACATTCCGTTTAATAAATTGTAACACGGTTTTGGTTAAGTACATGTTAATAATATTCGTTTTGAATTACATTACATTTATTTATTATATTTACCTATTATGAATCAGAATATATTTATTATGAATCAGAATAAAATTTGTGATTGTTTTAAACATTTGTTTTCGTGTATAATTACAAAGCAATTATTAATTGTGATTAAAAATATAATTTAGTGGAATGCCTAATAATTGTGAAGATGGAGAGCCCGCTACAGTCGAAAGTATAAAAAGACAATTCGCATAAAACGAGTGAATTCGATAGTATGAAGACAATTCGAATATAATAAGTCAACTCAATAATACAAAGATAATTCGAATAAAATAAGTCAACTTGATGGAACGAAGACAATTCGAATAAAAAAGCCAACTCAAGCCTAATCTCACAGCCCTGGGAACACATCGACTCCACATGTTTACATTAGAAAGGCTATATACAACGGCAGTCGCCGCAGAAGTGTTTATACATACATATCTAAAATATTTCTTAGAATATAGACGTCGCGTGGATCAGCGTTCATGCTGACGTGGACATATAAACAGGTGACAGGAGTACCATTTACATAACGGTAGAAGCATTCAAATGTTTCATGTATGTACTTATGCATTTCCACCGCTATGCAGTCGTAATCTCATTGTTATTACGGTTATAAAATTAAGCTTTACAAAGTTGCGAGTACAAAGCGTTCTAAATTTGAATGGTGTTGGTTTCAAAATATTTGAAATTGGAACCTATGTATCCGTTTGCGAATATCATATTGTGTAAAAAATTGTGTACGAGGTCAAGAAGAATTAATAAAATATCCAGTTGAAAGCAATAATATCAAAATATATACAGAGATCCAGATGAAATTTAATTCCTATATACATTATGTCGTCCAGCTAGCGATTGAACTTAAACAATCAGTTGTTAAGCGCGATTCACTAACATGTATAGACTCGCGGGTAACTCGGTCGGATAGGGATTATTGGTTAATTGTGACAATAATTTCCGGTGTTCTTTTAATAATAAACAAGGTTAGTAGAGAGTGAGATGTCACGTTTGATTTATAAATGGTCTGTCGGATAGCGGAAGTACACCAGTGACACTGGATCATTAGCGCGCACGCACACACCAGAATATTCGCCATACACACACCCACACAAAAAAATATTAAATAAAATACAAACACATATAAACAAAATCATACCATAATTTCTAACCGCTCTAAAAGCCTAAGCTAAGAAAACGTTTCAGATTCATCGATGAAGCCGGCATGGAAAGAGCGGTAACACTCCTGAAGTTATGTCTCCTACCAAGTAACTGACCGCAGGTGCCTTTAACTTTGGACATGGTACATGGAATAATACTCATCTGCCGCGCTCTTCGGGGTTTACATGCGTGACATTACGTTTTTAATAAATAAATTTTATTAATGAATAGATTAAATAGTTCTCTTGTTACATGTAGAGTTATCATCGATATCATTATGAACTCTAATTCACACAAAGAGCCAATACTTGTGCGTATATATTACAAATATTGATCGTGGATGTGAATCGAACACCTAACCACAGTCCAGTTCAACTTACCTCTAAACAGATAGGCTCTATGCCAACGGGCTCATCACACGTTAGGTAACTACTTAATTTGTAAATAAATTAAAGCAAACATCACACATTTTAAAATGCCTATCACACGCATGTACAAAATTAATAAATCATTGACGATTCTCATGATCACTTATACATGCATAGGTATTGACATAAACTTAATGTTTATTGGCGACATCCTGTCGAATAGTAATGACTTTGACTAAAGAACAGTTATATTTTATGTATGTGTTAATGAAATAATAATTAAACTGTATGTATGTACCGTATATGCAGGTGTATTTATTAACGATGCAGTCATCGATTGTCGGCTGTAATTCCAAATTCGAAAGAATTAATAGACGCGGTGTACATTTTTCGTTTTTATAATTTGAAAATCGAATCCAAGTAGAAGCATAGAAACAAAAAATATATGAGAAAAAATAACGACGTTCGTAGACGTATGTACATAATTATTATGTTTTCTAAGTGCTGTATAGTCTGCTACTGCATTACCAGCGTGGTAAACTATGGACTTACCTATTTTATTCTAAGAGACCTATAGAAGAACATAATAAAATGGAGGGTGATAAAATTATATACATGAAATAAAATAATTTCACGTCTGTAATCCCCGAAGAGGTAGGCAGAGGAATGTAGAACATTCCCACGTTTCACCAGTTACGTTTTCGTCTCACTATGGAATAGGTGGTGGCCCTATTGCCATATACCGGGCACGTATCCAGAGTCCGAGTCACTACTAGAAAATCTAAATTAGAAAATTTAGTAGTGCCCAACCCGGGAATCGAACCCAGGACCTCCCGTTCGGCAG
>DWDW01000594.1:0-14022 GCA_018245635.1 Mimoniades versicolor eupheme | reverse complement strand
CCTGTAATCCCCGAAGAGGTAGGCAGAGGAATGCAGAACACTCCCACGTTTCACCGGTTACGTTTACGTCCTACTATATGGAATAGGTGGTGATCCTATTTTCATACACTGGGCACTATTTTAGACTCCGAGAGACTACGTGAAAATCTAAATCAGAAAAATCTAATAGCATCCGACTCGCCATTTAAACACAGGACCTGTCGACAATCATCACGCGTCTGAAATCAGCACGAAATATAATAATTCATTTATAAAAGGAATTTCACCCACTCGTGCAGTGTAATAGTAATACCAACCTATATTTACCTTACCTATGTTATAGGTACAGCGTACGGGGTGCGATAAACTATCTTTTGCGATCCAAAACCTGTATGCCCAGCGTGGGGATTATGGGCATAAGTCCCCAGGAAAGGCCTATGTGCAGCAGTGGATTATAATAGGCTGATGATAATACCTAATGTTTATCTTCTTACATCCCTATTACTTAAGTTTATAAGAAATTTTCTATACCTATTCATTAACCTAATAATTTTAGCTAGGTTTTGATACCGTTTAATGTATGTAGAGATAAATATAGAGATATGTATACATATAGCGCAAACTGTACCTCTTTAGATGAATGGCTAAAATAAAGTAGTTGTTCTTATTATTATTTTTATTGATAGTACGAGTAACGCCATCTAGTATCTCGAATGATAACTAAATCTATGCTTCATTTTCTAAAATAATATTGTAATCAAAATGTGTAGGTAGAAATAATTTTTTTAAATGTCTAAAAACAGGTGCACGTCATACAAAATGAAATGACGAAAAGTTCGTACATATTTTATTTTTTATACCATGTATATTAATTGATAACAGTTTAATTTTCTTTACTTTACATGTGCGTTAAGTACATTTTGTTATAGCTGACAATGACATATTAATATAATAATTATAGTAAAAAAATCTGTTTGCACCATCTTTCTTTATAAAAATAATACCGTTTTAATTTATAAATACACTTTTAATTTTGTTATATATTATTATATCAAATTTACATAACTAAAAAAAACTTAAAAATAAATGTGTACTACGACCGTGACAGGACTCGAACCTGCAATCTTCGGATCCGAAGTCCGACGCCTTATCCATTAGGCCACACGGTCTACATCGGTTTAAACTAAAATTAATGTATTTATTGTAGTGTAATGTTAAAATTGAACTAATTTTTAAATAATGCATAATGTGCTATTATACTCAAAAAACCCACTTGTACACAAATATTGATATCATGTACACAAATAGTGATATCATCTAATGTTTCAGTTGTTCGGTAGATGCCGTTCAAATTTTTTATTTGGAATATTATTCCTCCGTAAAGTACATTTAAAATAACTTAGAATCATTGAGATTAGTTACCACCACTTTTTATTTATTATATTCAAGTTAATATATTACGTTTAAGGCGTATGTACGTGTAATTATTGTAGGTACTTCGTTTATAAACAAAAATAAAATTAATAATTTTTGCTTGTGACACTTCTAAATTTTATTAAAGAAACAGAATATTTCGTACCATTCAATGTTTCATTTATTCATTTTTTGTATAGTTATATCAGTCTTTTTTAACCAAAGTAAAACATAATTACATTAAATTTCATTTTTAACTTTGAAGACTTACATTAACAATTACAGAGCCATCTACAGGCGATGTTGTAGTTTAAAATAGTTATATGCAAATTATGGGTACTTATCAGTAGGTTCCTATTCGTCTTGCATTGGTTTGGTTTCACATTATTGATGGTGTATGCATTTGACATCTTTGGCGCCATCTATTGAGGTATACTTATACTTATTTATATGTATGATTGTAGAGATCATACTCTTGGTACGTTATTACAGATGGCGCTGTTCCATATAATACTTTGTAAAGCATTGTGTCTCGTTCAGTTATGCGTCACTAGATGACAGTCCTATTTATTTTAGATAGACATTTCGTAAATGCGTATTTTTCATTGTTGATAATTTAAATTAATATTACAACCCCCAAGGAAATCGATAACCTATATGAAAGATCATAATTATTATTTATTTGACTTTATTAAATGTAGAAACTTAAATTAGTGTAAGCGGTGGTAGTTTCATCTTGACGTACAAAAAGTGTTGTAATGAACCAATTTTGAATAAATGATATTATTTGAATTTGAAATTGAATTAATTGTGCCTTACATTTTTTTAAGAAAATTGTTTACTTTGAGTGGGAAATTTAACATTGACGTACGTGATTTAAAATGGTATTGGTTATATTTTGTCACTTACTGTTACTATTATTAACTAAGAGGAAGTAAGTAGATGTGCATAAATATAATTTAGTCGTCAAACGTCCTTATAATCTCAAATGGGTATTAAGCATAGTACAACGGTCCAGCCCCAAAATCAATGCATATAAATGAGATAATAAAGCCACGTTTTTGACATTTTATGTCTGACAATTTTGTACCTGGCAGTGTGAATATAGTCAATTTATATTTTGATATCTTAATTCTCTGAAATTTTTGGTACTTTTTTATTACCTATGTCTACTTAATCGTTGCGGCTTCCGATATTATTTTGATGTGATCAAGTTTTCATGACAGACAATAATATACATATTTGTTTGTTTTAATTGAAGAAGTAGGTATATTAATGTTAACTATTTTACATATAATAACAGTCCACCGGTTTACACATAAAGAATGTTAATTTTACTTTTCTCTTTTTCTGCCAAGCACATTATTTTCCGAAGTTTTTGTTAGTAGGTACATACCTACCTAACGTTGATAAAGGTGTCACACACGATAATATGAATATCTAAAAAATTATACACATAATTTAGGCAGACAATGCTTAGGTACCTTATTTTCAATTTTGACTCCGTAAGTTGAATAAGTTTATTAAAAATAATACTACACCTATCAATAAATTCAATAATATGTCTATTGTTTCTGGCACTTTTATCAATGTGATTAGGGATATTTATTCTCCCGTTTAATACTAAGCTCAGTCAAGGGTGTTAAAAAGGTTAGGTCGAGAAATCCCTGCGTTTACATTTAAACCGGGATCTCATACGATCGCCGGGTCACCGGTCACAATGATTAGCGCTGCGTGAAGAAGGCGGGCGGTTTGAATATGAAAGGTTAAGTTAGAACTCCATAAGATCGTAACATCACTTCGTTAGCAGAAATAATTATATTTGATAGGCCGTTCCGTTCAGTAAATGCAGGCGTCAGTATAAACGTTGCTGTACAATTCTTTATTCATAAATGACTTTTCTACGAGGGGTTGTAGACGTAAGTACCTATTTACATTTGTAGGTCCTTGCGGTTGTACCCGATTTCATGTCCCACTGCTGGGCAATGATATTTTCAGTAACTTCCGGAAGCCTGGAACGTGCTCCACTACGTTGCACCAGTATTGCCAAAGATATGGGTTATAATTAGATTTTAGTACATTCAGTAAGGGTTTGCTCTGGTAGCTGATTGTGTCTTTTGAAGCAATAAAACGTTAGTGGAAATTGCAAGCGGGTCACCCATGCGAATGCTGACCGTGTTTAGCGTTGCTTAATTTTACTGACCGTTAGCAACGTGCAACCGCGTCAATGGCGCTTTCTGCCTTCTTATTAATATTAAGAAGAGGAAAATAACATACATGCAATCCTAATTAGGTATGTATATGAACCATTTGGTACAAAGGTAACCAAACTGATCTGCCACACAGAGGATTCCCAGTTCGATGCTCGGCTAAGCAGAGTTCTGATTAGCATTTACTTCTTCTAACTTTAGACAATCTTCTGGATTCTCCGAATGTGTCCACCACAGCAAAGGGAATTCTAGTGAGATGATACGTATTAAATATCATTTATGTGGTGAATTTTGATAAAAGTCCGCTTGTATCAGACGAAAATAAGCTTCTGTAATCCTGTAATCCAGGATCATCCATATCAGCCGGTGTGAGGTCAAGCATTTAAAGGCGGTGAAGCTGAGACGCTCTGAAACCCGCGGTAATCTGATGCTAATTCGGCTCTAGGTTAGAGGTATCGTGAAATATAAAACTTTATTTATGTGTAATATTTTGGTTCAACGCATTGGCAGATGTTTTTGACTCTGTGTGTCTTGGATTCGGCATCCGTGTTTGACTTATGACATTACGAAGAATTTTTTTTATTTTTATTTGGGAACAATATTCATGTACATCATACATTAAAAAAAAACTTAATATAAATAGATACCTACAGAAATTCACGTTTCCACTAAAAAACGATTAATGTAATTGTATCACAGTAAGGCGTGACCAATTGATGGTTTCGAAATTATTCCATGATCATATTAGCCATGTGTGATAGATGCTCTTTAAATTATGAAATAAAATTTATTATGAAATTATGAAATAAAATTAAATTATGAAATAAGTACCTACTTCCTCATATTTGGTAGAATAAATTATAACAAATTATTGCTATGTAAAATCAACGAATTGTCACCTATGTCTTTGCAATACTTATTGAAGTTCAAAAGTAGTGTTTTTTTTTTAAAGCCGCCAAGTTCCTTCTGGTTACATTTAGATCTCGGTCTGCTACTACACTAGTTACCTTCTGGATCTTCTAGTGACAAGTAAAATAAAATGGATAAGATTTATCAAAAGGAGTTTTGAAAAACAATAATATTATTTTCACTATATGGCAATAGGTATATGGCAATAGGCTCACCACCTATTCCATCGTGGCACTTAAAAGTAACTGGTGAAACGTGGAAATGTTCTACATTCCTCTGCCTACCTCTTCAGGGATTACAGGCGTGAAGTTACTTACTTTTATTATTTTCACTTATTTTAGTATTAGGGTTCTCATAACAAGAATGGACGTAGAGGTTGAATTGTTTTACATCACTTTCCCACCGCGAGCCCTTAGGGTGCGTTGTTTATAAAAGATGCGTAATGTACTTAATGGTACGAATGATCGCGTTTATGTGAATATTATGTGTCTTTATAAATAAATGTGTAGTGTGTGGTGAAGGTGTATGAATATTTTATAATATTTTTTACCAACAGGGTAATTTTAAAGGAGCAAAGTATGAGCTCTCTGCCTAACCCGCAAGAGACATGGCGTGAATATATGTTGTATTTTATGTTAAAAAGTTGTTATGTTAAAAAGTATGTTGATGTTAAAAAGTAATTTTTAGAAAGATTTTTATTTTGTTACGCCAAAGAAGTACCTACAACTTACGTGCGTGCATAAATACACACACTTTTTTTATTGTTAATCTACAGATGAGATCTTAATTTTTTTGTTACGTAACCTAACATTATGACATCACGTTTATAATCCCCGAAGAGGCAGACAGAGGAGTGTAGTACACTCCAACGTTTCAACAGGTACTTTTACGTCTCGCTGTGGAATAGGTGGTGAGTCTATTGCCATACCCCGGGCCCTTATCCCATTACGCGTGATAATTTAAGATTTTTAATTCGCAATTTTAATTCAAAATTAGAAAATCGTTCGCCGCTTGGTAATAAACAATGGTAAACAGCTAAACAGTAACAAACAGGTGCTAAGATTAAAATGAAACTTTTATTTTTCGTTAAAAAGTTAAACTCCGAAAAGGAATAGGTATTGTAAATAAGAAAAGTTTAAGCGTTATCAAGTTATAACGAAAATTAATTGTTTGAGCGACGCACCTCGCGGCGCTATCGGCTATGTTTTTGGGTGTCTTAATTTAAGCAAACGGATATCAATTTTTCTGGAAGAATTATACCGAGTTTACGATCTGCTGTGTTAATTTTGTAATTGTGTACATATATGTATAATTGTCATAAAATTTCTTGCGTTGCACAAATCCAGACGCCGAGTTACTATTAGGAATTTCGAGTAAAAAAATTGAATACTGGCCCGGGGATCGAACCCGCGCCGTCTCGCCCATCAACATCGCTTGCAACTAGTTCTCGTACGAGGCAGTCAAACAATTTGACCCATGTTATTATCGTATTGTACCGCGTTTCATATTTCTCATCGAACCCAATAATTTTTCATGTGCGATATCCCATGCGATATCCCATGTGTGATATCCCATTTTTAGTCTGAAAAAATGTAGATCCTAACTATCTACGACACAGCCTAAAAAAGGTATTATTATTTTCCTTCTCCTACCACATTTATTTGATTGTGTTGTTAGCGATTCATTGTTACTGTGGTCAAAATGAAAGCCGTTTTCAGGTTTCGTCGCGATTCTTATTACTCTTTAGGGTCCAATTTTATGGTACGCTGGTGATTCATGATTTTATTGGCCAATTCTCAGTTGCTGTCTTTGTGAATAATGTTTTTAGGCGACGTTTAGTGGAGTTAACCACGGGAAGTCAAAAGCATATCTCACTATAATCACTTTTATTTTTTGTCATTTTATAGGTACTCGTATATATAAAATTTATGAACTCTCTCTATTTTATAATCTCCCAAGATAAAACAATGTAGGGATATAGATATTCCTTTGATAGTTTCTGTAACGTGTTCTTACATCTATCATTCAATATTAGGTAGCTACTTACAGTCTAGCCGTTCAGCAAAAACGCTGAGACCCCAATAGTGATCGCGAAGGAAAATCAAAGAACCCGCTTCATGTACATGTAATTCGAGTCCTATGTAAATATAACGCAGGAACGAATACTTGCTGGCGTCCGCTGGCTCGATGTTAAAAATATACGCACATATCAGACCAACGTAACCCGAATATTACGCAATTTGGGCACGCGCCGGGCAAAATTCGCCGTTCTCAGATCAACAAGAGATCTGGCTGAAAATCATCGGGCCGTAAAAACATACCGGTATCCTTTTCACGGGGTGTGGTGCGAGGGACAAGTGGGGGAGGTTTTAGAGCGAGCTCCACGCGGGAGATTGACGTTGGTGCTGACTGAGTTTAGTTAACACTGAGTGTGATGATGATGAAGTGTCGAATTATTTTTATAACAAAAATTTATAACAATGTTGAACTTAAATGTTAGCTATTGGTTCACTTTGTTGATGCAGTTGAAATGTCAGTGTACAGTAGTTATTGAACCCGCTCCACCGCAATTTATAACTCGGTCGACTGCCTCATCCGTTGCGTGGTGCAAGCGTGCCTGCCGATCGAGAGGTGCTGGATTAGATTCCTTACTATAGGATTTTTCAAACGGATCCCCTATTTATGGCGAGACTTAGGTTTTAGGTCGGTCGGTAAGTAACAGGTAGGTTATAAAAATAAATAAACAGATAAAAAAACAATGTCAATGAACAGTTTTAACTTTTCTTCGTATTCATAGTATAATTACATTATTACGATCATGATTATAAGTGTATGTCAGTCCACAATTGGATATAGTCCTCCTCAAAGGGCTTTTTATACATAATCCTCAAACTGTGCTTGCAGGTTGAGGTTTCCAGAATGCAGTTCACAGCACATACGGTGCTCCCCGTCGGCGGCCGCAGCATTCAGTTGTTGTACACAGATCATAAATCTCAAGAACTAGGCCAGCTCCCATCATTCGCATCACGTCGCGAAGGTATCCCGGTCAAAAAGTGAACTCGTGCGTTCCCGCCGCCCTGACAAACATTCCTTTGAGAAATCATCCAGTTTTACTTACGCGCCTTCACCGCGGCACGTGGTGCTGAATAATGTTTCAGCAGCGCGCGTATGGTGGGAATTTTAATATGTATCCCACACGTCCACACGCATTAGTTCCGATAATTAAATCACGTCAAGCACCGCTATATTGTTTGCGTGTTATATTTGTCCGCCAAAGGGCTTGCAAATTAGATTTAGAATATTATTTTTAAAAGTAACGAGAGCAATTGATTAGCCTGTAGTCACATATGGCTGATGCAGTTCATAGACAGCGAGAACCTTCAAGCAGGACTGTAGGAATAGGATCGTTAGTGTTAATAAGATTGTTGATGTTAAATTGGGGATAGGACTGTATATTTGAAATAGGGTAATACAGCTCTGTGTCGTTTTATTCTAATTTTGATAATTTTGGAGACACTAAAGTCAATAATTTTAAAATTACTAATTGCTTCGTACTTTTGATCCTACGTAGTGGAATTTTCCGTTGTTCATCACAGTTGTATATAATTTGTCTATATCATTATGTATGTAACATTACGCCTGTAATCCTCGAGGAGGTAGGTAGAGAAGTACAGTACCTACACTCTCACGTTTCACTAGTTCCGGTTACGTCCCATTATGGTACAGGGGGTGAGCCATACACCGAGCATATACTCAGACTACGATAAACTATTAGAAATTCTTATTATAAAATTCTACTTAGAAAAATGGAACAGTGGGTACCCGAGCCGAAATTTGAACCCAGGACCTCTCGATCAGCAGTCGCGCTTAAAATTACTCTGCCACAGAGGCAGTCGATCATATAATTAGTAATATAGAATTGAAAATAAAAACTAAGCAACTTATCTACCTCCTCTTAATTTCTTTATTTTTTTAATTAAATAGAATAGAATTAAAATCGTAAATAAACACAATATAAAACATGTGCCGATGCTAACATACGACTACTTCATTAATATATACAACACCTTCAATTTGAAACCAGCTGGTCGATAAATGAGGGTAGGCGGCATAACTAAGCGTCGCGGTCACATCGACAGCCCGAACACATCAGACACGCTTCGACCGTTGACCGGAACGGACGTCTTGCGGGTTGTAGTGAATTAAAAATTAAATGCTGTAAGTTCGATGTGTAAATTTATTGGGTGTAGTCGGGTTTGTTTACGATCCGGACGAGCTTTTAGGTGATTAGTTCGCGTGAGTGATTCAGCGAACGGTCCAAATATATTGATAGTTTTATACGTTTGGGAATTTATCTATGGTTTTTAGAACCTCCAGTAAATGTTAGTTGCTTTATAACTATAGTGTTAGAATATATAGTTTTAAATACGGTTAATAATAGTTTCATTTCATCATTCTCATGTATTTCACGTAAGTACAAAGCACCATCATAATTTTGCAAAAGAAATGGTTGCAGAGCTGACACTTCACTAAGTTTGTCACGGACAAAGCATCGTTATTTATCATTCTCGTCATTAATTTTGTCTTTCCACTATTGCACATGGTTCTTCTCTCGGAATAAGAATTATTACTTCCTCGGTCTGCCGCGCTGGCCAAGTGCACGTTAACAGATTTCAGACGCCTTAGTGAACGTGACGCAGAACTCCAGAGCTTGCTAATTTCCTCACAATATTATCCTTTATCGTTACAACGAGTGACATATAATTTTAAAACGGTTTTAATTCTATAAAGAAGTAGTGCGTCCTGTACTTGAATCTAGGATCTTTCCCAATAGGATACTGAATTTTAATCACTGAGTTATTGTTAGCTATAAAAACGGTTTCTCTTTAAATATACAGCTGTTATAGTCACGAGTAGAAATACGCATCTGTGAACAATTGATGGACTACTACTGAAATATTCGGAACAGATTTTTTTCTATACAAACGCACTCACGTTTTACGTGTACCTATGCATGTGTCGTGTCGTATGTTTTCAATTTGCGTATTGTAATACGCGAACAATAAAATCGTGAAACCGCGCTGCGATCTGCATGTTTATAGAATAATTGATTTCGTGCTAGTTGGTTTTTAGTCAATTTTGATAGCGTTATGCAATGTGTGAAATTATTAGATTTTGTGCGAGGCCCGACGAAAAAAAATGATTTTTGCATTTTTCCGAACGGGTACGTAAAGGAATGTAGTACACTCCCATGAATCATGTGTTACGTATACGTGCCTCCATGGCGTAGAGGGTGAACGTATCGCCATTGCCATACACCGGGCACAAATCCTTACTTCGTGCTATTACTTTTTTGATTCAGATTTCCGTTATTTTTGTAGTCATTTCTACCATAAACTTAGACCTCATACCTTACACATTGGATCCATTAAGTGTAAAAAGTGATTTAGGTAATTAATACTAATAATTTTGCACTGGATCCTATCAGCCTACACAGTAAGGTATCTGGCGTGATGATAAAACAATAGTAATACAACAAAAAATCAAGCCTATAATTCCCGAAGAGGTAGGCAGATGAGTGAAGTACACTTCCACATTTCATCAGTTTCGTTTACGTCCCACCATGGAAGAGGCGGTGAGTCTTTTGTAGATTGTAGTGTAGATTTAAATAATTTGAAGGAAATCAAACAAATTTTAAATGTTCCACCAATTTCTATAATAAGATAATCAGAAAATAAATTAATTTGAAAATAAAAACAAGCATAAATTTGTGCATAAAAAAAATTGAGAATATCAATGATTAAAGATGTATTAAATTCAATAATAAGTGCCTAATTAATTTTCACTTAACATTTACAAAATTATTTAACATTTACAAAATTTCTTTACCATATAACAAACGACAAAGTCATTCGGTGTGGAATTGAATACATCAACATTATCCACTATCGCGTTGAACTACCGTACGATATAACTCATCTTAAAATACTTGAAGACCTCGGTAGCAGACGCGAAATGGATAGCTCCAACAATATTTATTAGGTCAAGACAAATGTGTCTACTCAGATATTGTATTATAATACTGTTTATGCGGGGATGTGGTTCAGGAACATAGTTCCATCTCTGTCAATGGCACGCCACACTATATTCAATGTACAGGCGGAGAAAATTGGACGTAATCTGTAACGCGGCACTTTCGCTGAAATACGACCCTCAAGGATCGTAAGCGTTGCAATAGACGCCAACATTCTCTGTTCGCGTTGTTCTCTCATAGACTAATCCATTGTTCTCTAGATGTTCCAATGTTTAGTCATTGGTCCGAAAATACGAAAATATTCGTTTTTAATGCGAATTCTGTTGGATGTTGTACGGGACGGATTTTAGCGTACCTAATCGCTAATGTAAATGCAATGTGGATTCGAGGAATCATATGCTGATACGTTCAAACAATGGTATAAAAACACAAAAGATTATGTATAATGAAGTAAATAGGTACATTTTTATGGACGCAGCTTTGTGTCAATTGACCTCTCTGTCCTTGAATCGTATAATCTATGCCGGTGGCGCAAAATGGTTAATATTCATGACAGTCTGCGGGCGCCGAGTGAAATTGGTTCACATTTTTTATGTTACCCACCGACACTCCACTCCTGTACCGACAGACAAAAGTCTTTGCACTGTACTTTTTATTTAAGGGCAGGCAAAAAAAGCAATGGTTGCCCCATTGCTTTTCTTTTTATATCGCGTACACTCAAGAGGAAAAAGTTATCACGGTTACGGCCCACGTTCGCGACTGGATAACTGTACAGATGCGTAGAAATGTCGTTGTCGTTTCTCGTTTAATTTATTTTATTACGTTATTATTTCGCTCGTGTAGCAGATGGTAATGAAGTTAATTTATTGACTTAAAAAATGTATTGCAGCGCTTATTGATAGGAAAATTTTATATAAAAAGGAAGTTGCGGTAAAGGAAATTATTAATTTCTGAGTAAGTCGATTATTGTAAGGCAAATGGAATGAGGATGCTTCTTGCAATCTGCTGAATGTTGACGACAGGAAGTATATTGTAAATTAAACTGCTCAATCATAAATGGATTGGTCGCTCCGCTGGTCTAGCGGTTAGTGAATTTGACTGTTGAGCCGAGGGCTATGGGTTCGATTTCTACTTAGGACGAAAATTTGTGTGATCGGAACAAGTATTCGTTACGACTGATGTTAAAAAAGGTATGTTTCTTTTAAAATATGTTTTATATGTTTATTTTATCACCACAGAATGTACCTGTTACTCTGCCTGCTTTGGTTCAGATAGTTCTAAATATGGGGATGTTCCCAGATATTTATACATTTAGTTTTCATTGCGATTACATCTATAATCCAATTTTAATTGAAAGTCTGTTTTAAAGAATCTCTTAACACCACACATTGATCCATATATCATCAGATACACTCCAAATGAACATGTTTCTTCCTGACCCATTTTGTTCGGTCACCCTGTCGCTGTAATATCCGGTCGGAGAGCCAGGCGGTCTTGGCCAACGGAAGTTATCTCTAGACTTGGTGTCGTAGTCAAGAGTTTTTGTATTACACATTCGAATTAGTAACAATACAAATCTACTTCGGATTAAAGCTTGCAGTTTGGTTTCAAAATAATAACCTTTTTTTATTATAAGGAAAAATCTATGGGATATTAATTAATAAATAATTCAAGTGTTTAAAATGAATTATGTACAGTCGGAATTTGTTTACATAAATTCCTAAATATTGCTTAAAAGTTTTTGATCTTTATTATTATTGATAAATATGTTAATTACATGTGAACATAGATTCGTTTTTGAAGATAACAATTTTTATTTATATAATTTTAGTTTCACGCCAGGCTCCTTATGGGGTAAGCAGAGAGCACCTAGAATCAAAAACACTAAATCCTAAACAAAACAGGTGGACAAAAACAGCATTTAATAGTAATGAAAACAAACAAAAACTGTTTCCACATTTCTCATGAGTCCGGTCATCTTGCACACCATACATTGTCGAGGGGGCCATCTTCGTATGAGTAAGTCTCGTGACCCATTTCATTCGGTCAGCCGGTCTGCGCAATATCCGGTCAACGAACGAGTCGCGAGCGAACGGAAATTTGATCAAATGCGCCGAGTTTATGTTGATAACCATTTACTTTACGCTAATGGGGGTTCCTTGGAATGATACTTTTTTCTTCTATTTTTTTTTCTAGTTAATTCTGGTTTGATACGAACCGGTGCAAGGAGTGTTGAATGTAGAAGAATCATATCAAGTCTGTAAGGATGACATGGAAGCAAGGAAGACATTTGCGAATCGTTGCTCTCTGCCAACCTTGTAAGGGCCCTGCCGTGACTGTTTAACAATAATGCCTTCACTATTTCAAGAGAATTGAGAGTGAGTAATGCTAATAGATTAATAGCGTCCAGGTGATAGAAAGGGGTGGGGGTCGCCCAGGGAAGTGGCACTGCCAGGTCTATACCTATCTGCCGTGAAGTTATTGTTAATAGAACATTTTGTGTTTTGATTTTTAGGCAAAAGTATTTTTGTTTTTTCTACCTTTAAGTTCCCAGAAGTTGCTGTGGCATCTGATAAACAAATACATAATTAAACTTATAAATAACGAGTAGGTATACCTATACAGATAATTTTATAAAGAAACACAGAAAAAACCTTGGAAATCATCATAAAAATATTTGTCTTGGAAGAAATTAGAACCCGAGGCGAAGCTCCAGTTAAGCAATTTCAGTAACCGCTAGTTCGATCATCGTCAGCCTAAGTCAACTGCTGGATATTGACTTACCCTAAAAGGATGTTGTAGGATAGGGAACGCAGAGTTGGGCCTGTGTCATCTCCTACGCTGCTGCGGCTACGGACCCGCCTAACACGACTTTCAGCCCAGCGGCAAGTCTAAGCCAACACTCTCGTCCAATTACCGTTATAAACCTAGTGAGTAATCCAGAATAATTTATGATCCGGAACAATTTTTTTGGTAACAGACGAATTACAGCTATCGAGGTAAATAAATAATGGCCGTATTTTTGATTGGCCGGTAAAACTTTTCCAAAACTGTTGCTAAGTAAATAAATCCTCGTATATAAGGAAAACTCCGGCGAAATCCCCTAACATGTCCCTAAGATTACGGCGGGGATAAGGAAGCGATTTCGTTATAATTTCATATTGAATGACGCCTTTATCCTGTGGATTGTTTTTATTACTCAATGACTTATAAATATACTACGATTTCATATATGTATGTGGTTGCAGCGCGACCGTTGATAGACAGATCTTGGGTTCAAGTTCGCGATCGTATGTTATTGGACTTTTCTTAATTAGATTTCAAATTAAGAGTCAAAATTTATTAATTAGTAATTTATAAATTAATAGAGTCAAAATTTCTAGAAGTAACTAGTAGTCTGGATTGTCGCCCGGTGTATGGCAATAGGCTCACCACCTATTCCGTAGTGAGACGTGAACGTAACTGGTGAAACGTGGG
>DWDW01000593.1:0-14034 GCA_018245635.1 Mimoniades versicolor eupheme | reverse complement strand
TGGTTCGGAGTCTGGATATGTGCCCGGTGCATGGCAATAGGCTCACCACCTATTCCATAGTGGGACGTAAACGTAACCGGTGAAAAAATAAACGTAACTGGATGTTCTGCATTCTTCTGCCTAGCTCTTCGGGGATTACAGGCGTGAAGTTACGTTCAATATGCTTTGAGTTTTAGCTATATTTGAGAGTGTATTTTTACAACAGAATTAATAGATAGCGTAATAAATTCAAAGTGTGTAATGTTACCACTATTACAAGCAAGGGAATGGAAAATGAAAGAAAAAGAAAACATCATCCAGCCAGAATAAAATCTCGTAAAAGTGTTTTTGCACGACGATTGATTTTACGATCGTCAACAGGACCAACCAATGGAAAGTAACGAATTCCGGAATACATTATTGACTATTGAAGGCATTTTTTGCGGAGAAAAATTTCCTAAAAAAACACTAGCAGGAAGAGGTAATGAGGTTACATAGAATGGACCTGTAAAAAAACTCTTCTTCTAACCACTGTGTGTACGATGTGGCAACCCTTTAAACCCTTCCCACCCACAATAAAAAACATTACCCTACAGATCCACCCTTCCCTGAATATGACGCTTCAGTAACAATATTTAAGATCCGTGGAAACACACACGACCGAAAGCCACCTTAACATATTCGACTCTCAACACATGTTCCGGCTCCACTGTACATTAATTACTCGATCTGTCTTGTATACAATGGAAATAGACGAGAAAAAGGAAACGCGGTTATCTGATCGTGCGAAAGGTTTTGTGTGATTAAAAGATTAGACTTGCTAATGAAAACATATTTTTTTTTCACTTTACATTGTATTTGTATTGTTTCGTGGAAGAATAAGTAATTACTTTTATAAAAATAAATGAATAAACGCAATAATCTAACTTCGAGTAGGTCGGTATTCCCTGAAGAGGTAGGCGGAGGAGTGTAGTATACTCTTACGTTTACGTTCCATTATGGAATAGGAGGAGACTATTGCCATACATCGAATGCAAGTAGTCCAGACTTCCAGCCACGACTGGAAATTTTTACTTGGAATACTAAGTAAAAAAAAATCAATAGTACCTGACACAGGATTTGTACCCAAGATCTCTCGATGGCATTTCCAACCACTCGACCAATAAATAAAAGGCAGTTAATAAAAATAATTAAATTTGAAACACTTTTTGGTGTATCAACTTTTGTAGGTCAAATTATCTGCAATTTCATCGAGATTATCTTCGTCTATTAATATAGCAATAAATTAGGAGGATTAAAGTTAAGAATTATATGTTATAATTATTGTATTCAACAAAGTACATATTTTAGGCAAAATGAGGGGAACGCTTAATACCATTGCTGAAACCGATGGGAATCTGTACCGTATTGAAATATCAAAGAACCGTCGCATTGGTCAGACACAGCCCTGGCAAAGTTCAGAACAGCGAATTCTAATTTTCTCGCTACAGAAATAAACGCATTGCTAGGTTGTAGTACATAAATGTGTGGAGTAAAAATGAATTATTAAAAGAGTTACCCACAAGGGCCGTGGTAACCTCGCAATATAGTTAGCGCTGAAAGTACAGTGTACAATTACAATGTCTAGGTCACCACATTACCAAGATCAAAACCCATATTTGCCGCTAAACAGCAACACGTGATTTCATGCAATCACTTTTCAAATTTGCTTCAAACTTTGGCTATTCGACATCAAATTACCTGTATATTCTTGCACCCGGTTATGTTATGGTCCTGCAGCTAAAAGCCGTAAAAATCCAAGAACAATTTTTCAAAGAATATCGACAAATTCCAATGACGTTCAATAATCGTCGAATAGAAAAAAACATCGCAGTCGCTATTACTCAATTTCCCTTATTGGATAATAAAAGTGAACGAGATAACGTTGCGAGAGAAGTTTCAGCTATTCGTACACTGGCGTTTATTGAACGCGTACCGCTTGTGTAAAATAACTGCCACGATTAAGGTTTCTCGTACTAATCGATTGTACAAACAGTACAAGAAAATGCAATATTTTATCACTTACAGGGCATCATAATCACCGTCATCGTCATCATAGTCATTATTATCGATCGTTTTATAGTCGTTTTTTCCCTCTGAGAATGGAAAGTGATGAGTCCATAGTCTGCTACGGTGGTCAAGTACGGACTAGCTGAATTTGTACATATTTACACATGACAAAGTTTAATCGATATAGGTACATATATCGCCGGCCTACCGCCTGCATCTTCATGTGCCTACCCCTTCGGGGATTACAGGCGTGAAGTAACGTTACATATGTATATGCACACAAATATTTGTATTATTAACAACATAACATTAAGATTGTCCGAAGAGCCATTTTTTGTTCTACGTATACTTTATTTTTATATAGCAAGTCATAATTATACAGCCGTTGTCCTATATAGACAACCACTCAATGGTATAACTCGATTCAATCTGAGGAGAATTGCCGTGGACAGCCTTGCGGAAGAATTCGAATTTTAAATCCAGAATATTGCGTAATATTCCGTAATATTCTTACATAGAAAATTAATTGTTTTGTTGGCATAATATAATTTATATTTGTAATTCTTCACAACAACACAGCAAAATTGCTCCTACATTGTAAGTGTGTTACCTGCGCCAGTGTGATAAGAACAATATTATTAGACACAATTTTTTTTTTCAAGACTATAGAATCGGAAATATTTTTTCAGTTACTTTATTGCATTCTCGTCGCAGACCAGAATTTTATTTGCTGTCTTTTTAAATCAGTTAAAGTTCAATTTTAATCTCTACGACTCTATATAGTAGAAAATTATATTTGAGATGTCTGAAAAATATCATGAAATCTAAATAAAGCAAAGTATAGTACACCATATCAGCGCCAAAACTATTATAATTATAATCATGTTTATAATCAACATCATCATCAACATCATCATCATCAACATCATCATCAACAGCATCACCAACATCATCATCAACAACAACAACAATAGAATCATCATCGACATTATCATTAACAACAACAACAACATTATCATCATCGGCATCATCATCATCATCAACCCTTTGGTCATTCTACTGTTGAACACGGATATCCTCTCAGTATGATAATAAAAGGAGCCAAGCTCATAGTACGTACTAAGGTACATACACCAAGGTACTTATTACAATACCTTCATAAACGCTCATAATAATTTAAGGACACTAATCAAGTAATTCTTCTCATCCTGAGTATCAAATACTGTCGATAGAGAGCATCGATCACAATTTATTTGAAATGGGTCTAATTGATTTTGTTGCTTGTATGTGTATTGCTATGGAATCTTCACTCGAGTGACACTTTTATAATGTCAAGAACTAATTAATGGATTCCACTTTTGGTCTCGTAAATTCGAATCCACTCATGTGTATTAATGGATGTCGAGAAATCTTCGTATCTCATTTTGAAAATATCGCAAGCATCAAGCGCATTTTTGGCATAATGAATGATTGTATATTACAAAAACACTAAGTTAAATAAAACATTTATCATTTAAGGTCCCACTGTTAATGTCAGATACATAACAGATTGTGGTGAAACAAGAGAACAAAAGAGATGTTTATAGAGGTATTATCTTTAACATGAGAGCTTCAAAATCTCCGAAGTTAAACTTTAATTAACTGCGATTGACTTCGACTTGTATTTCCGAGTATAAACCCAATCCCTTCTCGCTTTTGCGGCTCCGCATTCTTTTCTTAGAATTCTTGCGTATTTTTCTGGATACTCAAATTTCCTTACGTTCCGGATATAAGTTATCATGAAGACCACGAATTCGGATCTAATGTCGCCCCTTCGTCACAATTGACCCGGACAAAGTAATATCCATTCTACTTATCAAACTGTTTAAGGACAGAAATGTATATCAGCGCCTTATACTATTGGCCGCCCATTTTTTCTAAGAATCCAATTTAAAATGTACATAGATTTTGACAATTTTGTCGGATTATATATCACTATATTTCATATTTAATATGGAAAGCTATACTATATATCTTATTATCAGTGAGAAAAATGTTTTATACTGTATACATATATCAAATATCATAATAATAATCATGATAAGGTTCTAAGTAATGATCGTGATTTCCATAAAATTGAAAAAAATGTCATATGCTGTAAATTACATGCATGTGATTGCCATATTTTTGGGGTTGGCATGGTCATCACGCTTGGCAGTGCGGGGTGCTGACCGTAGCAGATGTTGTGATACACACTGCTGCCCATCTCCTGGAAGAAACGTCATCGAGTGACGCCCGAGTCTCAGTAAAAGGAGCGTAGGCCGCCCTCCCACCAGGTGGTCTGACGACCTGAAGAAGACAGCGGGGTACTGCTGAACTCGGAAGGCTCAGGGCCAGGAGCAGTGGTGCCAAGTAGAGGAGGCTTATGTTCAGCAGTGGACCTCCAAAGACTGATGATGATGATATGCATGTAAAGATATTTTGCGAACTTGTACCTACTCGCATATTTTAAAATAGACTTATTTCCATGGAATTAATTCCATGGGATTTTTAAAAATTGTGTCTAAAGTCCTTTAATTTGTATTATAAATATCCAAGACGACTGTATCCACTTATCTGCTGGCGCATATGCTTGTTTATAAACCTAGCATACCACATCAACTTTAATATACCTAATTATTTAACAGTGTTTAATATACTTAAATAATTTTAATGATTTACACCTATCTAGCGTTCAAAATATCGCTTCATTTCTCCTTTAAATATTTGTAACTGTTATTAATCATTATGAAATTCTTAACCGATTCAGGCAAACTTTGCAAGAAAATTCATAGTCAAATTAAGATCGCTTGATTTGCTTTAATTAGCATTCAAGCTAATCTTCCCACTATTCTCCAGATATAATTACTCGAGCTACAGTTATCTAAGGAATGCCAAGGCAGTCGGATCCCTAATTGATTCACTTGGAAATAGCGAACCGATGCTTGCAAACTTTGCTGTAAGCGAATTTCTAAAATTTTGAAATTCATCATAGCTTTGATCTTTTGGTACCTCGTTGAGAACTTCAATAGTTCGTAAATCTACCAGCATTAATGGCCTAAAGACTAAATTATTTTACTTTGCGACTTACGGGATAAGACCTAAGTATAAATTAAATGTAACATTACAAACTATACTACATACTATGATTACAATCGACTGCCTCGTTGGTCAACCGCAACTGCCGATCGGGAGCTCCTGGGTTTACATCCTGAGTCGGGCACTGTTGGATTAATCTAATTAAGATTTTTTAGTAGTGGTTTTGTGTCTGCATTATGTGCCCGGTGTATGGTAATGAGAAACACGAGAGTGTACCTCCTCAACCTACCCTTTCGGGGATCGCAGGCTTGATTTCATTTTATTACAAACATTTTTATTACAAAGACCTTTTATTTCTCTGCATCATTGTATCGTTGCGCAGTTTCTTTGGTCAGGTGATATCCTTTATTAATGAACTTCATAAGCAAAATATAAATAATCTTGATAATTCACCTAATTTTACGTAACATACACTGGATTCATATATCGAAAAGAATTCTGAAAACATCGTAAGCCTCAAAGGTAGATAAAGAGCGGCACAAAAAGAATTTTTTCGTTCTGACTTAAGAGCCGTCTCTCATCATTAGCGGACCTATCGATAAACTCTTATTGAGAGCTTTACGTCCTACTTTGGCCGAACGATTCAGCTAGCTTAGCGAAAATGAAGACTAATTCTTTTCTTACGTGTATTCGGAATCCGTTAATGTTGACACCTTGAACAAATGAATCTTCATTAGGCAGCGATTACGCTACAATACTTAAGAAACCACGAAAAGTGATCTGAAATGTGACATGTGACAGTCGCTTAACGTAACAATCGGGATTAACTACACCTCTCCGTCAGACTAGTACTATTAGGTACATACATTAGACATTCGTCATTCATTGCAATTATTTGAAACTTAAAAGAATCAACCTCGCATACAGCCAAAACTTCATGTCAATCATGTAGTTTTGAAACTGCATTTTACTTCTTTCCATAAAACTTTATTACCAACAACTCTACAAATATAAAAACGAACGTATGAAACGTTTATTTCAAAAGCGGAGACCTCTCACCAGAATTGGAATATTGACAAAATGAAGACATTTGGACAAAATATAGACAACACTATTGGTATATTGACAAAATATAAATATTTCTGGTTCTCTTAAATATAATTATCAGTACTGAAAGTAGGGTTGGCAGTTGATTAAAACTCTTTAAACAAAATAAAATTATCCCTCCACCATCTGCGAAGTTAATAAACAATTACGCACATACGTGTAACGTTAACAACTCGCTAACGAGCAAAGTTGCGCCCGTTCACGGTCTCACATCATTAGAGTATATTTCCAGCAATCAAATTCGAGTAAAGGACCAAACTTGCGGCCGAAACTAATATAACATAGCGGAAGTTAGTACATAAACACTTAAAAGTGCCGCGCAGTAAACTCATATTAATATTAAGTTATGACTAACTTTATATTCCGTTTGTACGACAACGCGAAACTATAAGAATGCTGAGACCAAATAAATGAGAATATTCCAGAACTCCCATGTCTCGTCAAGCTCAAATAGAACGCCTAATTGAGAACGTGACTATTGTGGAATTTAATAACCAAAACTGAAAAGACATACTCGTAGTGTTTCAGCGTAGAATGTTCTGGATTACTGGTTACATCCAACCATAATTATTTCTATCGCCATAAAATCCAAAATGAATGCAAAATATTTTACTTATTAAACAACTACCAACTATTTTATCGATCCAAGCATATTCAAAAACCTTAAAATCGTGGAACATAATCATCCAGAGTTTTCAATAAACTCATACCTCAGGAGTAGATTCTTGTCTCCATTAGATGTCGACTGAAAAAAACTCTATGTGAACACTGTCGTTAGATTACAGACAGAGATTCACTGCATCAATAGGTCCGTCCTATTCGCCGAGAGAACAAATTAAGCATTCGTCGTCATCTCCCAATTAACTGCAGTGGTTTAATAGTCTTGTCCCCGGTTACCCGGAGTCGGGGAATAATCTAATTCTCCGTCTCGACCGTTATTCTCTGATCTTCGTTACAACTTTTCAGTTCGTGACATCGACTGTATCTGAACCGTTTGTTAATTGATATTTGGATTTATGTTTCTGAAACCATTTCTTCGCCTTGGTTTCATTTTATCTTTCTATTTAATATTTTGATAATTCGACAGCTTTGTGCCACAGATAGCGGAGAATATTTGTAGGTATTTACACATTATTATACAAATACAAACAATTATACAATTATACAACAGCTATCGTGGTGAAGTCATATCCTGCGTCTCCGTTGTTTGAAGATTGTTAAAAAAAATCCATCGTTTTGTATACAAAACATGTTTTAAGAAAATGTAGTTATTGCTGTTGTTTTTATGACTGGTGGAAAGTTTCAATACGACTCTAAAGTTTTAGCGAGTTTAGTAACTGAAGTATTACAATAATACTTACCAACACTGGAAACTGCTTAACAATAGCATCATAACCCTAAAGTAAATTTGTAATCAGCTCGTGTACATTTAACGACCAAACTTGAGAAATATTTACTGTAAACCCACATGCCCTTAGAATTATAATATACTACAATTGCTGATAACAAATGGCGACAAAACTTACTGAATTCCTCATACTTAATGTTTGCATTCCACATTACAATAGGGATGGCGTAGCAGTTGTAGTTAACCCCGTTCAACCCCAACGACCCTTGTTAATTTCGTAACGAAACAGATGCCGTAGTTTCACGATATTAGAGCCAACATGACCGTCGGACGACATATTGTTAAATCGCCGAAACATCTCTCTATATCCATGACACTTGTTACACGACTTTCGTAAACAATACACAAATATCTTCAAGTTCAAATTCCCGTGTAAATGAACTGCTAATCATAAATAATAATATTACTTACAAGTGATACAAATTGACAAGTGATAATAATAGATGTCGTGGAACAGCACACATATATTATATTGATGCCATTATAAACAGCCTAACTTCACTGCTCGATATAGGTCTCTACTGAGGTGTTTTTTCCCTAATCCCCACGCTGGGCATGCGTGCGTGGGAATGGGAATCACATAACACTATTTCCCGCACCTTCGACGCTACTCCTCGAGGCAGAAATTTAGGACGAGCTTATGTAAGCTGCGCTATACCGCGATCTGCCAGCGCCAGGTCCAGTCACCTCTTAAGACACCCTGTTATCCCGGCATGATGTAAGTGGCAGTATGCTTTCAACACCCCGACAAATAAATACACACGTGAGAATACCATTCATCTATACCTACCAGTGTATAGTGGTAACTGTATAGTTGTTATTTCACACGGAGATAGAACAAAATACATGTGCTCATCAATATTTACCGTGAATGCGAATAGAATTCACTACCCCCCTTCAACAATGAGGTTCACTAAACACTAAATTAACACGCCAGTACTCTATGTATACCTATACATATAACAATAGCTTCAATAAACTGCGGATTGTATCATAATCATTATGATAATAATATATCTTTATTTCAGGATATCCATATTAACATAAAATTTAAGTTAACATGAAATTAAATTTGCTACACTGAAAAATAATGCACTACTAAAACTAATAAAATTAAGTAATAATAACTGACAAAATTAAAATGGAGTGCACTGGAGTGTTAAATAACTAATTAACATGTCGAATACATGATAAAGACGTACATATTTCCATATGGTACGCTGTACACAGACCCGTTTGAATCCGCAAAGCATCGTGCAAATAGCATGGACTCGCAGACACGGTACACGGCTTACGTTGCCCGTTACGCATGTGGAGGTAGCACATGCGAGTATTGCACGTTACGAATGGCGCTCGCCGTCCCCGGCCAATATGAGGTCGTCTAAATGTGCCTTATAATTGGACTGCCCGACACACTTACACCGCTCAAGTGTGCTCAAGTGTGCCGATGGAATCTTCTCCGGATACATCCGGGCACGGAAGGTCAACGAATCCGTTTTACCCATATTATATTTTAAGTGGGTTTCATTACAACATTCTCAAATAGTAACGTGATTTGAATGACTCTCCTTTTTAACCGACTTCAAAAAGGAGGAGGTTCTCAATTCGGCCGGTATATTTTTTATATACATCTGTATTTGTTGAAGTTTCTATTAGAACAGATCGTTTTATTAGGTTAATGTGCTTTGAGTGTCATGAATTTAACCAATACATCCACTAAGCCGTGTGAAATACAAAAACTGAAAATACAACACTCTTCAAAAAGTTTCGTACTTAATGTATTCAAATATAATTTTTATATCATAAAAAACGTAACATAATGGGGTAGGTAGAAGAATGTAAAACGGAGTGTACCTACTTCACTCCGGAGAGGTGGTAGAGGAATGTAAAACATTCCTACGTTTCACCAGTTACGTTTACGTCCCACTATGGAGTAGGTGGTCAGCCTATTGCCATATACCGGGCACATTTCCATACTCCAAGCCACTACTATAAAATCTAACTTAGTAAAATCCAGTAGTGGCGGTCCGGGATTTGAACCCAGGACCTCTCGATCGGCAGACGCGCTTGCAACCAACACGACCAATGTGGATGATTGCCACATAATTTCATATTAAACATAACAACACTGCGCGAGATGAAACAATTTAAATTAATAATAGTAAATACACAAGAAATGTTTAACGAACCCTCTAGAGTAAATCAACGCAACATGCAATGATTTATTTTCCCCAGAGCTAGGAACCTGTTTGAAAACCGGAGGCAGTCAGGCAGACTGCGTAACTTGGGAAGTTTTAGAAATTCCCACTGCACCTGCTCTGAGAAAAAAATCTAACCTACATTTCGTGAAACGACTAACGAAAAGACACAGTTGAGCAAAACTGAAACCGACTGCACGTACAACTAACGAGAATGTTCTGGAACTTTCGAATGGCGGATTTAACGGCCGGGAAATTCCAACTAGTTTACAATGGCTCAACTCTGAACCAGAAAACATCCAAGCACTATATTACACTCAATAACGCCAGGTTTAGTTTAACAGAGGCTGATTTAATTATATGAGAATAACATTATAACGCTTGACACTTATTAAGTATCTGTATTTTATATATAGGTACTGGTAATACTACACATTAGTAACGATGAACGAGACTGTAAAGAGGAAATGATTGAGCAGTGAAAAGTTTTGAATATTTTAATTAACCTGATTCAAATGACAACAATTGGAGTAATAAAATATTATACACTTTTAATGATGTAAAAAATGGATGTTATTAAATTGTTATATAAGTATATTATCAAATTGCATTCTCGTTTGATATTGTTTTGTACTATCATAAGTCGTCTCGGTACACTGCTGAATATTCACCTTCGCTTGAACGCAGTCGCACACTTTCCTCGTCTTAAAAGCTCACTCGATTTGAACTGTTGTTTTTTATTTGTTTTACAGACCTGATATGATTAATATGTATATGATTTACAGAAGACGCATGGCTTTCAGGCAAAATTATTCGGGCAATATCTTCGTTAACATCAGTATCAGTCATTCGGTATGTCAGTAATTATACATGTAAATATCAGTGCTCGGGTCAGCGCCCGATATATTATTATATTACTTAGAAAAACCCATTTAAAAACCTCCAACAACTCATAACACCAACAACACTCTTTCTGAAATTGAAAAAACTCGTAACTCAGACGCATGTATTTGTACGTTTTGTATCTGTCAATAATTATTTTTGGTTTTTTTTAATCAAAATTTAGAGCTTTCCGACTTTAACATGCGAACGAGGCACATTATTAACAAGAAATTGTTTGCCAGATTTCGTTCCTCGCTTGTTATCTGACAAGTCATTAATTCCGAAGGCACGTTAAGATTATGTCGAACAAATTGGGAGGATTATTTCTTAAGACTTAGTGGCTTCTTCCTGCTTAAGAATAAAATACTGAAGATAAGTCAGACAGCTAATATTAATGTCTATGTTCAATTTTGTTCATTGTTCTAAAATCTTGAAATGATGGCATCTGTATAAAAGCTCAAAGACAAATAAAATTTGTTTAAAATAAAAAGAAAACTAATCCTGTGGCTAAATAAATGTGCCATATAATGTCAATAAATGTGTAGTAACATCACGCCTGTAATCCCCGAAGGAGTAGACAGAGGAGTGTAGTACACTCCCATGTTTCACTAGTAACCTTTACGTTCCACTATGGAATAGATAGATGGTCAGCTTATTACCCATGATAAAAAGGAATTTTGTGTGTAACCTTTTACACATCCCACTGCTGGGCATCGGAGTCACATACGCCGCGTGATACCTGTTTAAAATTTAAATAATACAAATAGCAAATTTCCGGTCGCGCTGTAGTAGGTACTCAGAATGTCACCCGAAACTCCTTAAAATATGGGTAAATCACCTCGTTCCCACATCGCTGTTTGTCTGTTTGCAGCACTCAAGTGGATCAACGCTCTAAGCAAACATTGTAGTCGATTTAAAAATACTAGCGGTTGGAATTGATCTAATATTTGTTCTGTACTCGGCGCGGCGTGTTAAATGAATGCATCTTGTTATATATTTTAACGTACTTGACAAATATAAAAATATATACATATATTTTCCATAACTTGATCTACAATATTATGTATGTGTACAGAGAAGTTTTTTTTTGCATTAATATAGAATTAATATCTAAGTACTATTAAACGATATATCCAATTGATGTACCTACAAATCAAAAAATTGTACCTACTATTTTCGTAAATACGTACAATATATCTAGACATAGATTAGATATATTCTGTGACAATTTACCCCACATAGGTTACTTCGGGATCGCTTGACTAATTTCCTGTCTATACGAGGTCCTTTTCCATGAGTTCCCGTCGAGTGCAACATGATCCGGGCGAAGATTCGATGATGATGAGAATCGATGATGCGGCTAGGTATACGAAGAGATGATTTATTCATTACAACTAATAACATGTAAGAAATTGAGAGGTATGATGACCAGTTGCGAATGACCTGAAATTGACACGCACCAAACTTAAATATCCAACCTTTATTATTTTTACAGGTCTTTTGAGAAAGAAAATGTCAATTGTACCTACGGTTTTATTAATGTACTCCCGAGTACGAACGCGACCGTAACTGAAAAGATCCGTCGAAAACTCAAAGGGCTTTTCCTTTTCATTGTTTGTTGTTTTGTTTTTTTTTTTTACTTTTTTATTACGTTCCCTCGTTCTGCGTTTGCTCGTTCTCACGCAAAAATCACATTGTTAAAAGAATTACGTAATTCAACGATTAACACTTTGAAAATGTCGAGCGTTTTTTCCACGGCTTTTTAACTTTCATTCTGCCGCATGTATGAAGTGTTACAAAGCTTGTGTAAGGAAAGATTTGTATGAATATGATGATGTGTATGTATTCTTTCTTGACCTTGACACTCTTGTGACGCGATGGTGATAATGGTGATAACTATAATTATTACGGTGATGATGATCATAACAATGATGATAATGATGTTTGTGATGATAAAGATATTTATCGTGGTAACGATGATAACGATGATGGTTATGATGGTTATGATGGTTATGATGATGATGATGATGATGATGATGGTAATGATGATGAGTATGGTTATGATGATACCGAATCCGTAATCCGTAATCCGTAATTCCCGAAGAAGTAGCTAGAGAAATGTAGAACACTCCCACGTTTCACCAATTACGTTAACGTCCTACTATGGAATACGCAGGTGGTCAGCCTATTGTCATACATTGGGGTCGTATACACACCCACTACAAGAAAATCTAAATTAGAAAAATTTAGTAGTGCTCGATCCGCGAATTGCACCCAAGACCTTCAAATAAGCAGTCGCACTTGCAACCAACACGAATAACGAGGCGGTCATGATAATGATGACGATGGTTATGTTGTTGACGGTAATGATGATGACAATTATAATGACGATAACATCAATGAAAATGACAATGAAGACGACAATAATATTTATGATAATGATAACAGTAATGATTTTTATGATGATAATGATAATGGCGATGACTAAGATTTAAAGTCATTGTAGTGAAATACACATGTTGAACTTTGCTCCAAGTAACTGAATAGCCGTATACTAAATCCATGAACAAGAAATATACCAACATGGAACAATCTAAATTCTTGAATGTTTTACTCAGCAAGGTTCTCCAGTGCTGAAGTAGCGAAGCCATGTCCGGACTGCAAACTGTTCCACTAATAGTTCATTAAACTTCGATACAGTTAAGTTACTTTGGAAATTAGTTACAATACTTAAGTGTACGCCGTATTTCAACTATTTGCTGTGCAGGCAGGATACGAATAGGTTAAACCAGGTTATTTAACAAGAATCCCAAGTAATGGAACTTTGATATAGAGGCAGAATATTCAATATGTAACTAGAGATCGTAGGAGAACTCAAAATCTTCCCGCCATATACTCATACAGAGACGAACGAAAGCTATCGGTATTGATAAACACTTTTATTTTATAAATAGTAGTTACAATATGAATCTTTATCATTCACCAAACATGCTAAGAAATGTTTGGTGTTTCAATTTCAAATGTTATTAGTCTAAAAAGTCTAAAAAGGTGAAACGTGGAAATGCACACGCTTGTCTACCCTTTCGGGGTCACTCAGCCGTGGTGGTATTATAAGGAGACAAGGACGGTCAACAGTGCCATCTGGTGCGACAGAGGCGCAACATGTGTTGTTTATCTGTGAAAATATGATTATGAATCATCGCACGGATGTTTTGAGCAGTTATTGGAAACCAATAAAAGTGAGCGAGTGATGGCCATAAGGACATTCTCGGTTGTGCTTTCGTTGATATAGGACGTCTTGCTGTCCGTCCATATTAAGATCTAGTTCAATTCTCTTGCGAGTGGAAGCTCTGC
>DWDW01000592.1:0-14038 GCA_018245635.1 Mimoniades versicolor eupheme | reverse complement strand
TAACGCAAAATATCAACTAGGGGTAAAGTAAATTTATGTTATAAGCAGTGATAGCCTAGTGATAGTACTAGTGGTTTGAAATTTGACCTCTCACTCCGGATGCCCGGGTTGAAATCCTAGCGCGCACCTCTTAAAAATATGTATTTTAAGTTTATCATTTCCTATAACGGTGATGGAAAACACTAATGGACCGTACTAAAAACACTGGTGATTCGACTATTCTTTATATTGAGAAGGTCATAAGTAACGCTCACCAATCATGGTGTAACGCAGATAATCAAAAATGTCAGCCATCTTACATAACTATCTACGAGTATATATTCATTCTACATTTATTATATCTATGTATTATTTCTCAATAAATTATATTGCGCAATAAATTATATTGCTCAATAAATTATATTGCTCAATTACAAACTTTTTAGTTTAATGTCCCGAATTCAAATCACAGGTCGAATTGTATTGGTTTGTTCTTATATGTGCTCTGTGTGTGGCAAGAAACTCACCATCTATTTCATAGAGGGACGTAAACGTAACTGGTGAGACGCGCGAGTGCACTATACTCTCCTGCGTACGTCTTCGGGGATTATAGGGTTACGGTTACGGTACGGTACGGTTGTGTATGATACATTTATTTTCAACAATAGCAGTAGATAACTTGTAATCTTACATATCGCAAATTCTCGCCATCATCCTTGCCTAGAGAATAACATGAGGCACCAAGTCTACCTTCAGTCCTAGCTAAATCCTAACAGTAATAATTGCGTAGTCCTAGTAGTGGCTCGGAGTCTGGATATGTGCCCGGTATATGGCATTAAGGCTCACCACCTATTCCATCGTGGCACTTAAAAGTAGCAGGTGAAACGTGGGAGAGTACTACATCTCTCTGCCTACCTACCATGTTACTTTTTTTAGTAATTACGTAAGTAAATAAACATTGAATGATAACAATAATCGATTCAGTCAACAACAACCTTTAAATAAATTTAACGTATGACCTCACTCAATTCGATAGCCATTGATAAAGTGGTTTCCAATCAATAATGATTAGAGATTTCAGAATGAACTTGATGTAAGGACTTTGATTACTTTGAACACAAGATTTGATTATTCAAGGTTGTTTACAACATTACTATCAACGTCAATGCTTTGAGTGGTCCCATGTTGGACACTGGTCTTTGCTTATAATTATGTCTTTTAGGACCGTTGTTGGCCACGCTAGTGTGGGTGAGCAGGCGTGGTCGATTTGCTTGAATACCTTTCTATTTTTGTTTAATATTTCGAACAACGAAACTTCGTTAGGAAACTTCCTTCGCCTTGCGGACTTTTTGTCAACAATTACGAAGAAAGTGGCGCGAAAGTTTCTTCATTATAAATTTGGAGTTACCCTTTTGTTGACCAGTAATCCGGTGCGGAATTAAAAATTAACTTTTCGAAACGGGGACTCTTTCGTTGACTGTCGTAAACATTTTCAAGTTAAACGCCTCCTTTAATTACCTTAAATGAATTATACTATGTTTATATCTAACCATTGTCTCCAAATAATGAAGAAATATATTTTTATTATTTTATATTATTGCCCCGCTTAGCGGATAATGTTAATAACTCCTTTTAATGAATTGTAGTAATGGAACTAATAATAGGTATAGATTTTAGTCTCTCACTAAGTTAGTCCAGACTTTTTTATGTTATGTGGAGTTTAGAATAAAATATAATTTCATATAAAAGTGAATAAAAACTGCATACCTGCCTTCTAACGTGTTCCAAGTCTTCCAATTCCAAACACGTAGTCAGTGTAGCAAAAGCGATCTTAGTTCTTTCTTATCTTAGGAGAAAATTCCAGTCCAATGTTGAAAAGACAAAAACGAATTACATACCTGATGATAATGAAGATGTCATCAGAATGTTTGTAAACATAAATCATCAACATATACTTTAGTATTTGCAGTTTCCATTTCAATCTCGCAATTATGTGTGATGTTTGATAAATAGTGAAATTGTGAACTGTTGATAAATAGTGCCTGACTCTTTACATTTATGTACCTACATATATGAAAGATTCAAATTTTAATTAGAACAATTGATTTGCTAAAATGTCTTACAATAGAAATGTGATTGAATTAAATTGGAATCATTACTCAAAACAGAAGACCCATCGGAGAGATAATTACTTATTGGGTCTAGTCCAGTATAGAGCTGAAACGCTAATAAAGTTTTGAGTTTGATTTATTGCAACACAGTTCGGGCTTTTGATGTGGTCTTTTAATGCCATAGTGGTGGCCTCAAATTCAAATTATGGGTTTCATGTTTTTAGGATGTAAAATAGATAATATTATGTAATAATTAATAATTTCTATTCAGCGGTATTATAATACTGTCCTCTAATGTTCATGCAATTTGTAATCACCGACACTCAAATCCACACGGTACTGTCGTGTTGTACACTTGAATTAAATAATTTTCATCATCCTTAGAATATGTTTTTCTCTTATTGTTAAAAATTATGACCATAATAAATACAACCAATTTATTGCCGAAAAACTTGCTGAAAACAAAATTATTAAAGGATCCTACTCAGGCCAAGTTGTTCTCGGCCAAATATTTTGCCCAATTATATTATACGAGATTAGCTTTGTGTCTGAATAAAGAATAATCTTGAGTAATAAGCATATCAGACTTGTATGGTATTTTAATTAATTTAGTACCTATACGTCCAAGTTTTAAAAGGTAATTTCGTGGTACAACTAAAAACATATGTATTAATACATAACCTGATAACTATTTATCGATACTTATTAAAATATACTTTTATATACACTCTATTCAACAAGAACGTGACCGCCATTATTCAGAAAAAATGCGCTACAGCGCCATCTATTTTTTTGCGTCGTAATCTTTGACTCATTCCCTAATGCGCAATATAACTTTTAGTGGTCTTCAGCATTGTTGATAGTAGTGTTTTATTCATTTTTACAATGAGTGAAAAATATTTGAACCGATACGAAGCAGTATTTCGTATTCACCACGCTAAAGGAACGAAGCTGACATATAAATCAGCTGCAATATATATTAAAAAGTCCGAAAGTTTTGTTAAGAAATGGGTAAAACGATTTTTAGAGGTTGGGAACGTGAATGACTTGCCGGATCAGCTTTTGCCGGGATCAGGCCGCATAACAACTGAACAGGAGGATAGAGCGATCATTCGACTCTTTGAAGATACTCCAGGTCTTTCACTGCGTACTGCTCAATTGAAACTACGTAAGAAGGGGATAAATATATCTTTAAATACAATCCGCAGCCGTATGCATGAAAATTTTATATCTTTTAGGTCTACTTTAAAAAAACCTTTGTTATCTGAAAAACACGTTGAAAAACGACTCAACTGGGCAAAAGAAAATGTAGATCGAGATTGGAGCAATGTTATTTTCACAGATGAATCTTCTTTCTGGGCATGTTCTTCTCTGTCGAAAGCTTGGACAAATAAGCATAATAGGTTACCTCAGCGTACTGTAAATCACCCTGCAAAAGTGCATGTTTGGGGATGCTTCTGCCAAAGTGGATTTGGTTATCTTTTTGTGTTCACTGGTATTTTAAATGCTGAAAGAATGTGCAAAATTTATCAAAAATGCCTAATGAGATCTGCAAAAAAGTTTTTTGGATCAGACAATATAACCTGGGTTCTGCAAGAAGACAATGATCCAAAACATCGCAGTAAACTGTGCAATGAGTGGAAACGGCAAAATAACATCACTACCATGGCGTGGCCGGCAATGTCTCCAGATGCGAACCCAATTGAAAATGTGTGGTCCTACATTAAAATGATTTTAAGAGGAAGACCAGTATTCACGGAGAAGCAGCTGTGTTATCAAATTAGGAAGATATGGCGGTCTTTACCATCGGAGTACGCAGAAAATCTCGTCAAAAGTATGAAAAAAAGGTGTGAAGCCATAATAAATAATTACGGTGATTGGACAAATTATTGAGTGACTGCGCAATAACTAACATTATGTACTTCAATAAAATATTTGGTAAAAAATTGTTGGATAAATTTTTTCTGAATAACGGAGGTCACGTTCTTGTTGAACAGAGTGTATTTGGGGCACGTTGCTGATGCTAGTAAACGATTGGAGGCTTAGAAATAAAACTAAAAAATCCCAAATTGTGAATATCTTCAGTGCTGGAGGCAATCCGCTCCAAAACACTGAACAACCTAACTATTCCAGAACAGAAGGTCCTAGAGAATGCTGAATTACAATGTTGCAACTCCTTTGGATGGTCATAACTTTCAGTCATGAATATACCATTATGCAAGGGTCAATAATACTTAATAAATTTATTATTTTCTTTTTACTTTTACTTCACATAACAATAAATATAAATTGTTTTCTAATGTAAAACGTAACATCACGCCTGGAATCTCCGAAGAGGTAGACAAAGGAATGTAGTACACTCCCAACCACGGATTACCAGTTACGTTTACGTCATACTATGGCATAGATATTGTCATACACCTGGCACATTTCCAGTCACAGAGCCACTACTGGAAAATATAAATTAAAAATCCAGTAGTGCCCGACCCGGGATTTGAACCCAGGACCTCCCGATCGGTAGTCGGGCTTGCAACCAACACGACCAACGAATCAGTCTTTATTTTCCTTTCTTCCACCCTGCATAACTTAATGGATGCAACCTTGTACATGGTGAACGCGTTGCCTAACAACGAAAATAAACACGTCACCCCACGCTACACAGAACAAACTTCCCCGGCTGTGTTTGTTTGTGTTTACTGGAACTCTTCTCAGAAGCTTGATAGAGAATTTTATGATTGATTTACTTTAACAATAACTTGACTGATCCCTGAACAAGGCGTGTGTATAAATTTATGACTATGACAGCGAGATATCGCCAGAGGCTTTCAACTGATTTTTTCTCAATCTTTATTTTATCTGACGATAATATTTTTTGGGTTTGAGGTAAATCGGATTTAAACTATTACATATTATGATACATGTATATTGATTCAGCGGCAAAAGCTTTATAATAATAGACACGCAGAATTATTTTCTATAAATAAAATCGTAGTCCGTCAGTAGGTATATTGATTTCATATTTCCCTTTTAGCGTTATTATAGCATACGAATGCCCCCCTCTAATACCTAACCTGCTATCTGAAAGGCAAAAGTTTAATCCATCACGCACCATGAAAATATTATTTCATGTCCTTTCCTAATGTTTTATTGTGTTATGTTGCAGAACTTCACAGGTACCAGTTTTCCGAAGCGTCTGCATTACAGAATACATATGAACAAGAATTTCCAGATACATGCCATAGAATCAATGCACAACACCCATCTTGGACCCCATGAGAATTTCGGTTAGCGCTATAATGTATACATTACCTTAATTAAGTAGATTGTGCGGTTCGATTTGATTCGACTATTTATTACTGGAAGTGTTGCAAGCGTCACCTTCGGAACAAACTAACAGCACCTGCCTCTGATGTACGCTGCCATACAATGGACGAGGACCTGGCGACTCGGAAGGACTGCTCTTAGAAGTGTCAACATTGTAATGTTGAATTGATGTTGGACTTGAAGCATATTTACTATTTACAATAATACAATTGCATCTATATTGCATGTATGTAGGTCATATAAGAGAAAATCATGTAACATAGCAGGCATAATACAAATAATGTAGAGTTGGCTGGAATTATATATTACAAGAATTTTATTCCATTGAAGTTGGCAAAATTGTAGTGTAGTACAATCCTACGTTTTAAGAACCGCAACTAAATAATCTAAATTAGAAAAAAATTCTAATTTACCATACAGTTGTAATATATGACTAAGATTATAAATAGATGTACTTAGATAATTCTGTACATAGGAGTTATATTTAATATGTATAATATCACGATGAAAGTACAGAAAACATAACACATGAAAAGTTCAATGAAAATGTTTAAAACTTCCCAACGACATAATGTAATACGCTTTGACGTGTATCTTGAAAAGTGAAAGGAAAATTACTTCTATATATAAAACAAAAATAAATTATTTAAGTATGTACTGTCTGTTTTGTTCTGTGCCATGTTTTTCATTGTATTTTGTGTGTGGTTTTACAGGTAGGATTTATTACGAGTTTATGCGTCTCCAATGGGCGATAGACAGCAGCTACATCAAGATAGCTTCTAACAGGGACATAAATCTGGTAATTAAGAAATTTCCGTGTATAAATAAGACAGTGATGAAGGACCCTTTAATTGGCTTATTCATATAATGATTAGTGGCTCCTGACTGTTGCAACGACGTTAATAGGGCTCGTTCTCTTCCAGCTCCGTTCCTTTGATGATTAGAAGTACTTATTTTGTATTCAGGGTTAAAACAGATTGTATGTACATTTATATACATGGTTAACCTGCCGTCTAGTCAATATAACACAAGTTCAGCATAGTTTGGGATCAGATGCTACTTTGGGAGTTAAAACAATCTATACATATAATGAAACTGTAACTGATCGCTGTCTATACATGTCAAATATGTATATTAAAAAATTCATAATGGGCGGGGCGCCTTTATATACGCAAGAGAACCCAAAACAATGTTTTTGAAGGTAGGTGTGTAAAGCGCTTTTACTTCTTCAGGCAAAAACTACTGGACGGAATTTTATGAAACTTTGAGGGGTTATAGTTTAAACATTAGTATATGCATAGGGTACTTTTTACCGAAATCTACGCATACGAAGTCGCGGGCTCAGCTAGTAACGAATAAAAACCAATCGCTTTTTTCAATGTATGTATATGATTGTTCGCCCCGCAGCGCGTGTCGATTCAAGAGTTTCCGTTCGTGAGGCAGCCGACGAATCCCGCGGCCGACCTGGTGTGCAACGTCGCGATGGTACTTTGCATCATCGCGCTGATGCTGACCTTCGTGTCTCTGTTATCGCGAGTAACGGAGGAGAAGGTATCCGGCATCAAGGTGAGCCGTCGATATAATATTTCCAGTATAATTGCTTTACTCCCTACCTATATATTATAAATGACACAACGATATCAAAACCTTTTCAGATACTGATCCAGATGACGGGTGTGTCGAGTTCGATGCTACTGCTCTCGCACGTGCTGAACGTGCTGCCCGTGGCCCTAGTATACAGCGTCGCCGTCCCGTGGACACTGACGGGCTCGTCCAACCCGCTCGTGCGACACTCGGACCCCGCGCTCATGGGGTTGCTGCTGATGTTACATTTCTGGATTACCGTCCTCATCGCCCTCCTACTGAGCCAATTCGTCACCTCCAGTAAGTGGCCTGCACGCTCGCGGCACCACCTCTCGTCACGCCAGTTGGTCGACACACTGTTGACACATTACATTATACTTATGATATTATGATTGGATCCCGTTGATGTGTGAGTGGTCGGTTCGCCCGCAGGCCAGTACGTGACGTCGTTGTCCGTGTACGTGTACTGCGTGCTGTGGCTGCCGGCCGCGCTGCTGCCCGACGGCGCGGCGCACCGCTACCTGCCGCTGTTCGCGCTGGCGCCCAACTTGCCCTTCTACTGGTACTGGAAGGAAGTGGCGGCCGCCGAGGCGAAAGGTGGCTGTGTTTAACCGACCTGATATACATTATGTTCATTGTTACATAAATATTATACCAAGCGATATTGTGATTTGCTATAATATTATATTATACCATGTATGTATGTATGAATGTGTATTTTAAATTAGTTTAAAATCGAATTATGCAGTAAACATAATTTATACATACAACTTGACCAGTTTCCTTATGAATATAAACATTTAGTGCTCGCCATGTACCAGACACATATTCAGACTCTAAGAGAAAACCTAATTTAGAAAAAACTCATTAGTGCCCGACACGAGAATTGAAGCGAGGACCTCGCGATCGGCAGTTGCGACCACTCGATCAACGAAACAGTCAGAAATAGATTGTATTGAAATGAGTCGGGCGATTAGAAAGGACTCGAATGCGGAAAGACGATTAAAGATTGCCATTGTAACGCTACGTACACAATTGGCAGAGACGGGCGTGTCGCTGCGCAGCGGCCACGTGCGGCGCGACGCGGCCGGCGGGCCCGCGCTCGCGGCCGCGGCGGCCATGCTCGGACAACTTATTTTTTACATCACCGTGTTGTCCTTATTGAGATTTAGGAACAAATATATGAAACACCTGTACCGCGTTTGGTCCTCGGCGAAGGTACGTAAGGATATATGTATATTTAATTTCACTTCCATGTTTACGTTGTCCGACAGTTAATGAATGAATGAAAAAAGAAAGAAAGAAAGAGAGAATGAATGTGAAGTAACGGATGGATAATTTGGACGCTGAAAAGAATGCTACTATTGAATGGATAACCGATGGATGGATGGATGGATGGATCCGATAACAAGCGCTTACCGAGTGTCTACTTGTTCTGATAAAGCATTGGATTGCACCACGCTACCCACTTTGGAAAGAGAAGTCGAACATCCTAATGAGGCGATCGGACCTCCGTTCATAAATGGAGAGTGAGAAGCTAGAAAGTAGAAGCTCTTACTCAATAATCCACTTCAATGTGTTCAGATGGAGGTACGGATAAGAGACTGAGTCCCTATAAACGTTAAATTATAACCCTCTAAAGTTTTGATAAGATATGATCCAGCGCCATGTTTTTCCACCTGTCTGATATTTTTACGTTTGGTTTTGTTTGTTTTATTTACAGTCGTTTAAGGTGTGTGGCGTGCAGCTGCCGGAGTGCGAAGAGCAGGAGCTGGTGGTCATGAACCCGGAGTACTTCGAGCGCCGCTGTCCGTACAAAGAGATCGGCATTAACATCTGCCAAGTCAGCAAGGTGCTGTGTTCTTACGTCACAGTATTAGCCGATAGGGTTGCCACCCGATCACGACACATTATTATAAACCGACATTATTGTAACGACACATACAGATACAATATACAAAATAATTGAACCATATCTAAAAATATAGTATCATTTATTCAGTTGATTAAATAAAATATGTGTAATTAATAACCTTTTATACATTTATAGTTCATATTTAAACCATGGGTCATAGCAAAATCAATAGTTAAGTTAAAAGAAGTTTGCAGTGTACGGTGATTTATTCACAAAGTGTGAATCAATAATCTCATCAATTACAATAAACGATACTAATTTTTAAATATGATTCAAATATTTTATCTATCTGTAATGGTTTCTATTATATCTGTAAAGCTATTGTAATATTGTGTATTAGTGTATATTAGCAGGTCTTAAATATTTTCTTTTCTAGAATATGTATGAAATTATGCGAATAATAAAATTTTACAATTTATGTTTGCATTTGCAGCAATATGAAAAAAGACAAGTGTTCGCTCTGAGGGATGTGTCGATGGAAGTGTACAAAGGGGAGATCACCGTGCTGCTGGGACACAACGGCGCGGGCAAGACTACACTCATGAACATAATTACCGGTGAGGAGTCGCTCGTGTTTCATAAAGGTGGTACTACTGCCTTCAGGAGCATTAGAGAGCCTCCATTTTGTATTTAAAATGGCACATTCTGGTTCGTGGTTATTAATGCCCACTGTCGCTATAGACATATAAAACTGGTATCGACTAGGACTTGTAATAGAAAGTCCTTGAGAGTCAGTTTTTCTTTTACTCGGCTGTAGAAGCTTGAATCTTATGATACATGTAGGGTTGCCACCTTATTTTTTTCAACTAAAGTACTTACAGTAAATAGATAATTCACGTTTTATCAAATTCAGCACCAATCATAAAGTTTCGTTTATCGAAAAATATGGTTACAACTTAGCTTTTTAAAATCCCAAAGAAATCAAATCATGTGAAATAAAGTATTTTCGTGTACTTTATTATTTTTATAATGTATAAAGTATTACCTGATATAACATACAATACTTTATTATAAAGCACAGGTGGCAACACTAGTCACATTGCGCGTCGAGTTCAAGATGAACGTTTCTAAAACAAAAACGTACGTACGTACGATGATACGTATGAACGTTTCTGCCTTATATTATCAATCAGTGTTAGTTGGTACTAAGTCTTGCGTCGACCGCACACCGGCTGCGATATGGTTTTCCCATCGGAACATAAATGTTGGAGTTGGCCGAGGATCAATTGTCGGGGCGCAGGCGCGGCGAGCGCGACGTCGGGCGCCGTGGTGCTGGGCGCGCGCGGCGGGCTGCAGCGCGCCATGGGGCTGTGTCCGCAGCGCGACACGTTCCTGCCGCCGCTCGGCGTGCTGCACCACGTGCTGCTGTTCGCGCTGGTGAGCGCCGCGCTACAGCCCTCCCTCGGGCGGGAGGCCCGTTACCAGTGGAATGATAAGAAGGGTTGATATGATTACGAAATTCTCTAATGATGTCGTACACTATCCGTTTCATATACATATAAAAGTTTGTGTGTGTATACGTACCTATATAAAATTTTCCTTTTTTTGGGTAATACATATTCAGTCGCGTTTATTAAATGTCATGGACCATTAGCTGAAGGTTTTGTTGATACGAGGTCTATCGATTTCTCTATATTAATTAAAATTAAGACTGCATTCGATTTCAATAATTCGTGAGTTGCATACGTTTACGACCGAAGTATTGCAGTCGTAACCAATTAAATTTTATTATCATCTTCAGCCCTTTTTAAATCCACTGCCGGATATACGCAGGCTTCCCCTCAAATATCTTTGCTCATAATGCCCACACTGGACATTCGGGTTGAGGATCGTAGAGTACGGTTTCTTTCCCGGCACTTCCAGGCATTCGGTCGTGCCCAGACAGGCTACGCACCTTACATCTCGGTGTCTCGGCATGATATCGAGTGATATATTCTTTCGCTGCCTTGACATATATTCTTATTATTAAACTTACATAACACTTTAATTTTACATGTATCTTCTTGCAGTTGAGAGGCGTTCCATACCACAGTGCTAAGACAGAAGCTTTAGCACTCCTGGAGAACCTGGGCATCGGCGACAAGGCGTCGTGCGACCCCAGCGCGCTGTCCGGCGGCATGCGGCGGCGGCTGCAGCTGGCGTGCGCGCTGGCCGGCGACGCCAGCCTGCTCGTGCTGGACGAGCCCACGTCGGGCCTGGACGTGGAGAGCCGCCGGGAGCTGTGGGACCTGCTGCTAGTATGGAGTTTATATTTCAAACCATGTAATATGTATATCTAAACACTATATTCGTTTAGAAAGTACTACTATTAGTGACGTACAATGGTATGCCAAAAGCTGTGCCAAATATATAAAACCTCAAGAAATCAGAGTTTTTAATGCAAACTAAAATCGATCGTCCTCGTCAAACAATTTGAAATATTCAATTCATCTCGCAATTTAGAAGACGCACTCGTGGAACATTTGACGTTCCAGTTTTAAAATTAGCGTCGCAAGTTGAAAGTTTGCCGTTCTGGAGCAAATGTTTAATGTATTTGTGTGGCGAGTGCGAGCGTGGTCGGCGCGCAGGCGCTGCGCGGGCGGCGCACGCTGCTGCTGAGCACGCACTTCATGGAGGAGGCGGACGCGCTGGGCGACCGCGTGGCGGCGCTGCACCACGGCACGCTGCGCTGCTGCGCCACCACCATGCAGCTCAAGCGGGCCATGGGTACTGCGCCGCACTGCACCCACGTCTACACACTTCCTAGCCGCCGACCACCCTGTGACCCACGCTCCTTATATTAGTTTACTGTGCACGAGTATTACGGATCCCCATAAGTACACGAATATAATAATTTGTTTTGCTAATTTCATGAATATCCATTTTTTTTATGCATTTGAAATGCCTGCCTACTTAGAGATTGAAAAAAATAGCTGACGGATAAATAAATTATACAATGTATGTACATGTTCTTTCAAATTTCAATTATTATATTATATCGATGTTTTTTGTTTATAACAGCCACATGGTTAATATAAAACAAATTACTTCTAATTTAGATTCAGGTGGCCGTTTGTGGATGTACAAAAATATTCATTTGTTTCACCAATGTATTTCTCGAAAATTTATAATGTGTCACACTGGCTTAAATACTGCATTGGTCAAGATCAACGTCAAGACTGGCCTTAAGCGTCACAGTGGGGCGATAAAAGGTTCGGAAAAAATCAAACTTGTAGGAATAGGAAACTGTCCATGACCGCTGGTCGTTCCACGTCATCTGCGCGCCCGTCACACAAACAAATAGGTCTGACATCACCTGATAGAACAAAACTACCACCACCTAATATTATGTATGTGTGCCGAACAGGCTCGGGCTACCACGTCACCTTCACCACCGTCGGGATGCCGAAGGAGGACGAGATCACGGAGGTGGTGGACTCGTACGTGCCGGACGCGAAGCTCAACAATCGCTCCATGAACTCCATCACGTTCAGCCTGCCGGCCAACTACTCGGCGCAGTTCACCAACCTGTTCAAGGAGCTGGAGAACAAGAAGCGGGAGCTGGGCATCCACTCCATCGGGGTGGGCGCGTCCACCTTAGAGGAGGTGTTCTTGAAGTGAGTCTGTTATTTCTTTTTTTAATTGTTTGTTGACTGTCTCGTTGAGCCTGAGCGCCCATTTAAAGATTTTAGTTTATTATTAGAATTTTTACAATTTTTTTTTAAATATATATTACTCGATCTGGATAAACGATATTGTACTCATAGTCAGTACCATGGCGAATTTGCAACAGTACCCGTGATACGTTTCAGTGGAGCAACATGAACATTGCTTTTTACGCTTAACATAAATATTTATAATTTATACTGCGTACAGTAACCAGGCAGTATATTTGCAGATTGTGCAGCGACGCGGACCTGAAGATTAGCGAAGACTTGTTGGACTCGTCCACGCAAGGTACATTGACTATTTAAAGAATGTTCTACAAACACGCACTTGTTGAAGCGCGGCCTCCACCCCTCCTCTCACACTGAAAACTGGCTCTCAATAATTGTGTATATTGTTATCATCATCATCTTCATAAGTATGTTGTTATTTTTATTTAAAACCTGATTTAATTTAAGTATTGGATTTTTCTAAATTAAATAAAAAATAAAATGTAGTAAAAAATGTTAGTAGTAACTGGTGTGTGGAAATAGGCTCACCCTCTATTCCACAATAGGACATAAACGTAACTGGTGAGACGTGGGAGTGTAGTGCGCTGTTCTGCGTACCTTATCGGGGACGGCAGCTGTTATTACGTTAACTGTGATATTTTTACCCACAGACCTGCCGCTGGTGATGTTAACCGGTTTCTGGCTCCGCGTACGACAGGTGTTGACAGTGTTATGGCGACAGAAGCGTTTCGTGGACTATTCCAAGTTCACATACCTTTTTGTGGTTAGTATCTTCAAAGCTAATTTCAAAAAGCAAGTAGCGTTAAAATTCCACTCACCAACATGTTGGACATCTGCCCACCTATAAACTATATTTTTACTGAATCTAGTCGCAGTCCTGGATACACTAGATAGCAGCATCTATTCTGCAACTTGCGTAACGTTGGCCAACCTATTGGTACATTGATTGTAGCTATTGGACCCGAGTCGGAACCAGGCGGCGGCGGCGCCTTATATTTAATTTACCCCATTCTATTATCTACAGCTTTAACTTACACAAAGAGCAATATGTATAGTTGTTATATTCTAAATAATCTATTTATTGATCCTCTTATGCGACATTCGTCCACAAATTGCAATAAATCTAGGTGAGTTGAAGTATCAAAAGCTTCTTTAAAGTTAGTTTCTATACTAATACCAAGTTTCGGTATATACATTCCATTTGTGATGATGCGTGTCGGAGCGGAGTGAGTATACATGCGCCGACCCCTCGCCGGAGTACAGGCTGTCGTAAGAGGCGACCGAGCGCGCTTACATATCTCCGTGGCTCGCTCGCCTGCATAATAAGCGGGCGGCCAGACGGAAACAAACAAAAAGTATAAGTTCGTTTTTGTTTTAGACTATTATACTGCCCCTGATCACGTCCGTCGCATTCACTCTGCTGAGCAACAACCAAGAAGACGGCTCGAACGGGAGCGGCGAGCAGTTCC
>DWDW01000591.1:0-14053 GCA_018245635.1 Mimoniades versicolor eupheme | reverse complement strand
TAATAAATAAAATTTAACGGAAACCCAATTTCACTGTGAACGACTATTGAAAAATAATTTTCGTCCGCGTGCAATAATAGATTTTAATACAATTTATGTAAAAAAAATATATTATTTATTAATATTATAAAGTCACGCCAGGTCTCTTATGAGGTAGGCTGAAAGAATAGAGTGTCAAAAATCCTTATTGAGCTGACTAGCTTCTTCTACATTCTTCACTGTCATAATTGTGCACTAACGATAATTTGAACACATCAAGTGTTTACATAATGTGTGATAATTATATTGTGGCCATTAGGCCACGCTGAATAAACTACTACGGCTTCTTTGCGTAACTTACGCTGATTAATTCACAAACAACACACTCGCGAGTTATTTGTCAAAAGACACAACAGAAAATAGAATTCGTTTGTTTATTATACAATACAATTATTCTGACTATTGATTTTATGTTAATCGTTGATTGAGTGGATCCTAGCCCATATGCTTATCGAGAGGTCCTGGATTCAAATGCCCGGTTTAGTAATATTGAATTTTTATAATTCGTTTTTTCAGTAGCGGCTCGGAGTCTGTATTTAGTATCACTTTAGTGTAATAGGAAGAAGCTTGTTCGACATTTCTGACATAAACTTTATAATGTCCATAGACCACGGTTCCATTGTCTCCATTCGTAGCGCCGTAAATAAGTAGTCTTCCATCAGATTACTGTATTTACGACGCTTGCGACTTTGGGCGCAGTCGGCGGCGGCCCCAATACACGTGGCAGTATTCTTAACATGAAATGGAGCCAACTGGACGCGTCATGTCCCATAAGAGGAGACGCGCCACACTCCGCGGTACTAAAGTCATTACGTAGCATCTTTTGCCATTGTTTCTTAAAAGACCCAAGCTTCCAGCATAGTTGGCACAGAAACAGTCTGAAGATCCCGACGAACTAAATCGTTAAAAGCAGGGTGGTGATATAATCTGCCAGCGCTCCTGCTAGAAGACAATCCGTGTCGAGGAAACATGTCAACCTCCTGCCCACAGTAACATACGTGAGGCTCGTATATCTTGGCACTAAGTTGAAGATCTACTGCAATTCGCAATGGTATAGGGTCCAAAGCCTGAAGCTTAAAATGTTTTAAAATAAACTTCATCCCTTTTTTCACTCTCTTTCTGACTTAAAGCTACTAATGTATATAAAATATGGTAAAATTTAAATAAAACATTAATTTAACCAAACGTATAAAAATATATTTAGTTCAATAAACAAAATCTGTTAAATGTGGAGTCTACTGTACATTAAATACCGGCATGTACTCGTATGAGTATCTTATACAAATGTCTATCAATCGTAATATATTATTGGATATACGAGTATTTATAACGAACATCACTAATTATCGCCATGTCACAGTTTCACCGTGAACGCCCTACAATTGACACGGCAGCTGACATAAATGATATACAACATGTTATCGCGTGTCACGTCACAAGTCAACCACGTCATTGATACGATGGTATGTTAGATTAAAATGTTACATACATATATAATAGCGTGCGTTGGAATATTACAACGGTTAAACGAAGTCAAAAAAAAAAAAAAAACAATAAATGAGAAAAATTACTTCCGTGAAAAATCTCTCTTCGTTTCTAGAGTACCTAATAAGTTTTCATGTATATGAAAGTGATAATTTTACCAGGTTCTGAGTTCTGGGTGATATGATGATATTGAAAGTTGAATTTCGAAAAACCTTATTCATAATGTTCTGGTAGATCAATAACAAAGAATGTGTCCTTTATTAATCGATATTATCAATACCTAATTCCTTTCGACATTACCGATTACTTTGACTTTGAAACAAGCTTGACGTTATACACTACGTAGGTTCAGTACATGTACGTAGTGTATAACGTCAAGCTTCATGAAGCTCGCAAAAGAAAAGTACGTAGTATTATTAGAAGAATTCTAGAACAATCGACGAGTTAAGTCGCCGAATAAATTTTAGTTTCCCTAGCAAAATGGTTTCCGTTTCTCTTGTTTTGCGTTACCTTGTTATTGTGGTTAAATACACGTATGCTATGTTTATTGTTTAGCTTTAGTATTCAATGTTTCTGTTATGTACAAATGTGTTTTTCTATCTGTCTCCCTCTATGTTTTCTCTCTCTCCTCCGTCACCATCCTTTCTTTAGCTGTCATATTAATGAATGAAGCGCCAAACTTCTTGCATTGTTGTACCGGGTACTGTTTTCAATGCCCTTCCTACAGTCTATCAGATATACAAGATAACTAAGAAAGACAAAGAATCCTATGGTAAGCATATATCTATGTTGTTCTTACACACATAAGTCACATCGTTCAAGTGCAGTCCAATGCACGCTCTTCCTATGAATATACAATACACAATTACGACAAATGAACTGTTGACCTGTCGTGGGACGCCGGTAATTGAACGATTGAACACAGCAATCGCTCATTTATTTGCAACCATCAAGGGTAAATTTGCTGTGATGACGCGAATGAACGAGCAATGAATACAGCAGCGCACTATTTGCGGCTGTCGGGAAATATTTCATGTAGAATCTTTCATAAATACAACACAATTTGTTACAATCGTAAATATTATTATATATATTTTATTCAAGGGTAAATAGCTTGATTTTAGTTGAAATAAAGAAGGTTCAGTTCAAAAATGTGAATGTTGCTGAATGTAGGAGCTGAAGGTGAAAAAGCTCCACCTATTTGAAATAAACAATTCAGGTACTGACTGGCGAAGAGTCCAGTAGCCAGTAGCCTTTGAAACCGGCGTGCTTGTATAATAATTTTAAATAGAGAAAAAGTGCGCAAAGTCTGTCAAGATATATATTTAGTACCCACTTGGTGTTCTCTGCTTATACCATAAGAGACTCGACTTAATGATGCATAATAATAATAATATTCAATAAGCGGAACCAGCTGTATCGTTAACGTATATTGTAAAATTCTCATCTACAAGACTACCTTTAACGCTTTAATCTACTTATATTATCAAAACTTGTGAAAATTATAAAATCTCTGTCCTTTTTATGAGAAAAAGAAGGAATGAAAAGAATCACTTAAAAGATCGGTACTGCTCCATTAGATGCGTGTACGAGTGGCTTCTTAAAATGTATGTTCATTATGCAATTCATGCATATAAAACGCTGTAACCAACAAAAAATAACCATAATATATGAAGACATTTCGATGATGTTCATGGCTACGTGAGATTAAATTCATTCATCTATCATCTTCTTGCTCGGGACTCAATACAGAACAAAGTTACGCTACCCAAGTAGTTACTTTTAAATGAAATTATAATTATAGGTTTTATTTATTTCTTATACGAATATATCATTTTGCCGTTTAATACTTGTGCATTTTTTCTGAGTTAATAATTAACTTTAATAATTATTTATCAGTGATTCATAACGTCAATATAGGAAACAAAAATTTTCAGACAAAAAAAAAATTTACATACTATAATTATTATGATTAACAAGGTTAAATACGCCATTTTGCGGGAAACCTTTACGAATTGACAAAAACTCTTTCATTAATATTATTTAATTAACTTTTAAAAACCATTAGTTAATAAACTTATAACTGATGCTTATAACAACGTAAACGAAATCGTTAATTCGTCTCTCTGTCTTGCATAAAAATTCTAAGAATAAAAATTGTCTCTTTATCAAGCTGCAACAAACAGTTATAAGTGAAATTAAGATAACACAATTTCAAGGCAGACACACAGAATATCTTCAAGAAACAGTTCACCTTCATTCAGTTGAAAAATATAGAAGAAACGGACGTTTAACACAGAGCAGCGAACAATAGAGTCGACATGTTTCCTGTTTGAATACAATGACACAAACTGAATCAATTAACTGGCTTATTACTGTAATTATGTAAATACATCTTTGTGGACAATGTACATGTTATGACTGCGTGACTTTTACACTGTACAAGTTATGTGTTGTGTAAAACTTTTACGCTACATACATACGTACCTCAATAAATATATTGTCTGTGAAACTGGGTCTGGCTGCGGAGGAGAGGGCGCGATGGCGTTCCTTGAGGAAGGCCTATGTTCAGCAGAAACTAAGATAGGCTGCTGATGAATATGATTTAACAAAGTTCAGGTATTTTTTAATCTACCCGTAGTGTGTACTGATGCATACATATACGTACATTTTATAGTTCTACTTTTAATAGGTATTTGCCTATTTTTCAAACTTTCCCGTACTGATCTACCAGTAGGTTCGTATTGATAAACAATATTAGAATGAATTTTGTATACACATGTTATTCAACCAATCAGTATGACGCAATATAAAATGGCAATCGTTATTCATTGGCATGTCATGCAATTGATGTAGTATACCATAATGATTGGAACAAGAATGATGACAGAGGCACCAAAGGCAGAGAGAATATTAGGGTTCACTATAAAAACATTTTTTTGTAACAATTCTAATAAATCTAAAACAAAAGTATGGTAGAATTCAGTTTTGCTAGCAGCCTGTTATTTCTGGAAACCACGCCACTTGGATTCTTACCGCCTTACAGTAAAATTTACAATTTAGATAAGCAGAGTGCTCCACTCGACTAAAGCAAAACTATGTGTAAATTAAATTAAATACGATCCAAACACTGCGAACACAATTTTTCGAGAGATACTCCAGGCTGAAAACTATTTTAATAACAGACGAAAAATATATGAAAAGAAAATCTTTGGAACGCACCCAAAATATTAAACACAGATATTTCTTTCAATACTGAAGTCACAACATTTCTATGCACGCGAAGTAATTACATAACGGCAATGACATGTATCCACTTATCTGATACAAACAAATAACTGCTGGCCGAATGACGTAATAGATTTGCATTGGCATCCCCCGTCAGACGTGTTTTTCACAACTGACACTCAGCTTGTGACGTAATAGCGCAAAATGAGTGAAATAACCTAACAGGAAACGCTGAACATAGATGATTATGTGCATGTGTAATATAATTTGGTTTCTACTTATACAAAAACTTGTGTTTTGATAATTTCGTAAAACATATTGTAACGTAAATAGAAAAGTATTTTTATAATCTGTGATCTTAATGTGCATTACCTGTGTTCATATTTGAAGGCGAAAAAAAAATGTTGTTTAAAGTTAATCTCCGCCTCCTAATGTGTAAAATTTGGTGAACCAACAAGATAAGGGTCGCACGCTCTGCTTCTCACGAAGATAAATATGTTCTATATTATTATTTATATCAGAATGTAACAACGTAGGCATTGCTGAATGGCGACAAATATTTTTTTAAGTTTGTGCAACTCTTCATCCAGTGTTTATCTGCGGAAGTACCAATGTTTGCCGCTAAACAGCAAGATCCCTATTGTTTGGTGAAAGAATGTGGCGAGCCAGCTGCAGATGAAACAACTTACAAAAACGTAAAACACGAAACTGCTTTCTTTCTAACTCTTTTCTCTCATTAAAAGATATGTAAAATGTTTTGACAATGAAATTGTTTAACCAGAACAGGCACACAGGTAAAGCATGTCATACATAATTTCTGCTTGCATCATTAGCCACAAATACCTTTGGATAAGTCACTTCTTAATATTACATTTCTAGACTTACAAGATTCGGTGGCTCTTTATACGCACATATACCCAATAATTTTACATTGGGGCGCACATTAGAGGCTGCTTATATCTGACAGTAGATTGAGACGGATTCATGACACGTGGCGACGAATTTACATGTTACTTTAGTTTAAAAAGATTGAACATTTCGTCAGTAAGAACATAAAAAATAACTTTTTAAAATAACGCACTATTTCCCATCAACATGCAAGATTATTCAAAATTCCCGAACATCACTAAACCCAGATAAAACAGAGCGGTATCAAGTGCAAACAAATTACAAACGGTGATCAGGTGACGCAATACCGTTCTCAAACAGACGGACGTAACACATTGTTAGTAGATACGTACATAGATACATACACATATTGCTTTTTATTTACACGTGTTTCTGTGTGTGATTGGCTAACCGTTTTCAGGCGCTGATTCGACGCATGCATACCCGACGCCCACGGACGCGCAGCGACATAGACGGTTCGAGAACCCGTGCGCTGAGTGCGCACGTCAAACCGCGTGCTGAGTGTGGAGATTATAGGCAATAATCCCCTAGGGGAGAAACCCCCCTCCGTCCAGCACTGGACTCAGACAGGGTAATGACGACTATAATGATGAGTAACTTTCAACAGTATTCACTTTTATTCTCTTTGTATACATTAGTGTAGATCAATGGCGCATTAAAGATTGTAGTGAAAACTGAAAAATTTTAAATTCATATGAAAGTCCCAGGTGTTATCTGAAAAAAGACGTAACATCGTGCCTGTCATTCCCAAACAGCTAGGCAAAGGATTAGGTTACACTGCCACGTTTCACGTTACTCAACATAACGCCATCCCTGTAATCCCCGAAGAGGTTGGCAGTAGAATGTAGTGCACTCGAACGTTTCACGAGTACGTTTGTAAACCACTATGGAAGCTGGATGGAGCACTATGGAATAAGTGGTGAGCCTATGGCCATAACACCTTACGAATATCCAGACTCCGTGTTACTACTTACTAGAAAATTTAAATTAGAAAAATTCATACTACCCGACCGAGGATTTGAAACCACGCCCTCTCTATTGGCAATGGCGCTTGCAACCAACGCGATCAACGAGGTAAAGTAATCTACAATGCATTTATATACTTTGCAATTAAAATATTGCCGAAATTTTAAATGAGATATTTTGAAATCAAGATTGTTAGTAGTTCTGGCAACATTTTTCTATTTACAAAAAAAATTCTTCGTTTTAATAGCGCTGATTAAGATAAATATGTAAATAGGCTGATAAATAAGCGAACATTAATAATGATTTTCTCTCATATTTCCCACCACATTGAACAGTATCGTTTTTATTCTGTACCAGAAACTTACAGAATCACAGCTTATATTTTATATGAGAATGTTAACGACTGCAGCCGAGGTATTTGTTTTTTCATTTTAAAAATCCTGGCCGTCTGGATAAAAGATGAACAAGAGTTCCCACGTGCAATAGTTATACACGGAAAGACTGTTTATAGATTCATACGTGGAACGACTGTTTACAGGCTTCCGGTGAACACTGTCACTGCCCGAGCCAGTCACGAGCGCGCGTAAACTATAAGCATTTACGTAAATAAGGAATCACACGTCATCAACAGAAACTCCTCAACAAACAATGTCACAAACTAAATTTTTATATATTTCAGTACAACTAGCGAATTTAGAGTATTCAAAGTAATTAATTTAAATAAAGATATTCCACTCAAAAGGGCCACTGTTTACTAAACTGTACTTCTTGCGGCGCTATCCCCCACCGACGGTCGGCTATCATTAGGGCTGTTTACTTTAGACCAGAGTTTGCTATTCTATACAACGATCCACTACTCGTGTTGTATCAAGTACTTGTTTACTAGTCTAGGGCATGTTATTTTAATTGTATTCAGTTATTCGTCTAAGATTATCGCATCCATAACGTACTATTAACCTAACTGACGTAAAAACGAAATGCCTACTCAATAACATTTTAACAATGAACAATGCAACTAAATTGAAATAATATTAGTGTTATGCTAAATGCCTGTGTGCCACGTGGTGGACGTTGTGACACTAAGTTACTCACAATTTAGTTACAAATATGCGAATAATTATATCTTTTGCATCCACCAATACTCAGTTTAAACTACATACGTCGTGCAATATATCGAGACTACTCAGTGAGCCAGATAATCGTAAATCGTGATTTTTTTTGCACGCTTGTTGAGAAATCTCAGCAAGCCGCTTGTGTGTATAAATATTTTCATTAAACAAAAAAAAAATATGTATACATAGTGGAACGTCGCCTCTTCTTTGCATGGTTGTATTGCGCAACTCATCCGAGGTCCTGCCCACGAATGTAAGATACAAAATACACACGAGGTTGTTCAAATACGTTCGCATCGCAGTGACTGGGGATACTGACACGTAACTAGCCGCGTCTCACTCTAACACCTAAATAAAAGCGAGAGGCAAGTGCGGAAACATCTGAAAGCCTCATGACTTGGAAAGCCGAGTTTTCTCCGAGTTCCGAAAACAATTACAATAAAATGGAATCCTTGGAATGTTTGTAGTATAATTCGCAACATTGACCTTGATAATACGTAATATGCTACTCAAACAAATTCAGCATGGCCCAGATTCCGATAAAAAAAGAGGCAGTGAACAATAATAGCAGAACCGACACCAATAGATGAGTAATACGTATTTTTTGTATATGTAACGTTGTTGTTATTCTCATTCAACTTAACCAATATGCGAAAAACAAAGGAAATCTTATGGGAGATAATGAAAAATCAAAAATTACATACAAAGCAAAATAAATAACATCTGTCCAGTTACTGAAAGTACGAAGATATTTATACCTACATAGATATTATATTTATATACTACACCATCTACTTACATCAAATTTTTCATTATAACTGATCTCTCATAATGAGATCTCACTTTTTATAAACGTTAAAACCACAGTCTAACACAGCTTCAATTGCAGCTTAGCACACTTCATACATCTTAAAGAACTTTACGGAGAACTCGGGATAATATAGATTTCTTCACGCTTTCCTTTTCTTCATGTAGCAAATTATACATATTTGATTTAAAATTTGCACATAACATATTAAAGTAAATTGAAGGCCGAAATAAAACCAATCGAGCCGAGCATCACTGCGTACGATCTACAAGTCGTGCAAAAACTAGAGATAACTTTTAAGCATTATTGCATTATTATGATAATCCTAAGGGTATTATGTTAAGTACAAAACCAGGGTCATACTACCACATATTTAATCCACTTTTTATTTGTGTTTCATGAGCCTACCAGGCAACCTTTTACATATATTATTTTAACATTTTACACTTGCACTTGAAAGCAAGTCTTATCGAATTATATGTGTTCATTTTATCAGATACAAGCTACTCAGCTGATTTTCAAGATTACGCACAAGGCGATATAATTTGCATATAATAAAATTTACCACACATGGTAATCCATATGGAATCAATGTACCTATAACCGAATCCTTGTAAATACAGAGATTAAGTCATAAATGGTCAATGTGACATCAGTTTTAGAAATACTTTGGTCTGGTTCTGTTTATACCATACACGTATTACTTGCCAATTATATATTTAGTGCATTAAAACGTAGTCGTTAAAGTATTTCTACCAAGGCATAAAGCAAATCATTATAGGTGAAAACTTGTAAATGGCTGTCTTTTTGTAGTTACCTTATTATTTTGTTTGTTATACTATATACTAGCGGTAAGTTTTTTAAATAAACAAAAACAATATTGTTCTGTAAAACATGTTCATGTTATAATTACATGTAGATACAGTATAGCAAAATATTTAGAAATGTGACATCCAGCGTTTAACGAAAAAGTTAACGAAAAACTTGACTGAATCCTTTTAGAACTCTGGTAAATATATTTATCCACTATGTCCTGAACAGATAATTTATCATAAGGTATAATATAACAGATTAAAAAATATATTAATAATGCCCACAAAGTAGAATGGTAATCTGTTACGTTGTACAAAAAAATACGTTAGGAGAAAGTGCCTCATTACGCATCGGACATGCCTACTAATAGTTTATATGAAATATAATAAATAAATTATAAACTTAATTACAATGCGTAATTAAAAATATTTTGGTATCAAACGAAACACATCGTAACGCAGATTCATTTGGCAGATACTTTGATCATTTTTTTTTAACAAAATAGTCTAAGCATTTCTTCCAAAATATTAGCAAGCAAGAAAAAATTTAACGTGTAATTATATACAAAGAAAATATAAAACGTTGTAGAAAACGCTTCGTTATTTCCGCCCACGCTATTTATACCTATCTAATTGCAATCTGGCAACCTCGCCACACTTAGGTACGAAACAATTCCTCCTTTATCTGCCCTCTTGTGAACAATATTTGGTCAGCCATAGGTATTTCAGTATAACAAAGACCCAGACCTAACCGGTTAATGGATAAAAATATACCAGGCTGTATTCACTGGCTCATCGAAGCTTTACCGAGTTAACAATATGATCTACAACTTACGAATTCAATCATCTTCAAATCGCTAGGCTAAAGTATATTCAGTGATACAAAAACGTCTTTACCTTATGCTATCCTGACCGGTTCGTATAAATCCGCAGTCTTTGAATGAGGGAACACCCTAAACCGGTTGTTTCGCTTTATTAGGAAGCCAAAGATTATCTCCGCGCGCCCCACGTGCGCACTCCGTGATCTGCCAAATGTGCGATCCGTCTATAAGCACACCGCATTGAATACACACCGATATCTTCAACATACATCTTCACGCATTAGCTAAATGCAACAGACATGCCCAACGAACGAAATATCGCTCTTCCAGACCGGAATAACCTCCTACGCCTGGCGTTACCGATCACTTAAAATATTATACGGGCGTAATTCATAAATCAAACAAAATCATATATTGTTACATCGATATTTTTAATTTCATCGTAATTTTATGGAAGATCAATACATGGTGAAAAATAATTAATGATATTAACTGACTTTTTACACTTGACTTTCAATATTGTAGGCACTCGATATAATAGATCTAGACGTGAACATTTTAATATTTAATAAACACACACAGATATGAAAAAGAATGCTCGCAATTACACAACTCTGTCACTCTAATGTTTATAATATCAGAAACAGATTTAAAATGTTCACATTAAGAATGGCTGGTAAGAACCTGACGGTGAATAATCGAAGCTTATCGAAATTAGCTCTGCAGAGTTAAAAACGTTACATTGTTGAATCGCCTAATTATAATTTACCGGAGACACAATCACTCTAGAATTTATATACAATGATAGTCACGAAGGGTACACATATGTAATACCTTAATTTGCATGCAATTTAAAAACGAAAGTAGATCAGATGCTAAAACTCAGTTGCGCAAGGAAATGTAAACGCGTCAACTAGACATCATTTCAGAAACAAAGTTGAAACACCTTGACAAACAATGTCCAAGCGGTGAATATGACTTATGTGAAAAACAAGCCAGCAATTAAATGTCGACTAGACAATAGAAAACAGAATTGTCTCATAGAACAATAGCTCGAAAGTGATCTGAGAAACTATTCATAAATTGTAATACATGTATGTCCATTGAACACCATTCTTGACAGCCAATAGATCGCTACAAATTTCACTTCTCTACCTCTTACATACATCCACTAAATTTGAACATTTAAAAAGAAGCTACATGTTAAATATCTCTTAGCTTGCATCACATTCTAAGACATGGATACACTGCTACACTGATACATTTAAGATTAAGAATGTTGTTTTAAAATCTTACAGCATTTTAATTTTGAATTACATTTAAGTTATCAAATTGGTTGATTGAATATAGCAATGAAAATACGCTGTTTGATAGTGACATTGTCATATCATTTCACTGGACTGCTAAAGATTTTAACCAGTACATATTAATTTAATATGAATATATAAGAGTATTCTGTAAGAAAATACATAAGTTTGTCCTTAGGGACGACATATTTATGGCACTAAACTTAGGGTAAAAAAAAAACAAGGACATAAGACAGGTAACTGAGGTTTTCACCAGTTGAGACATTGTTATCAATAGCAACTACAGTACATAATGAAATAATAAAATTGATTAGTACACATAGGTAACTACTCACAGAATTTTGGTCATTAGGTGTGAAGAGAAGGCATTGATTAGACCAAGAAATACATTCACAGACAAATCCATTACAATAATTTTTATTATATGAATATTTGAATAGTATCATATTGATATGACTCCTTAAAACTCTTACATACACCCCAGCTATAGTTAAATTTAAATTTATAGAGCAAAGTCCAAATCATAATCATTCTAAGTGCATAATTATATTCTCACATCAAATTCATATGTGAGATTAATGAGTCTAAATATTTTATCCATTAATGATAATGAAACTAACAGTTGACCACATAGCACACAATGTTTTACAATGTAAAATTCACTACAAATAACTAGATATATATATAATTATTTGTACAGCCGGGATTCAAAGTCCTGCATCTAATAGCTAACAAACTTTATAGTAAACAGCCAGTTGATCTCAAGCACTCATGTATCTTGCCACTGGAAGATATCACTCACTTATTCTTATTGATAACATCAGTCTCAATGACAAGATATTGCCACAGCGGCACCAAGAATGTAATACATTCCTATAATTAAAGCAATGTTGGATAAAAAAAAATCCCTCTACTTATTAAATTTGTACTACTTTAATAGTAAATATTGACAGCCTACACACTAAAACAACTGTTTAGCAATGCTATGTTGCAATATGAAATAATGCCACAAATATTAGAATGGAAATTACATGGGATATTTCTCATCAACGATTAAAGTTTTATTTTATGAAATACTAACAGTAATAATTATATTCGTTCGATAAGCATGGCATTGCAAAGCTAAGCATAGAAAAAAATCGAATATTGTTTCAATTACATAGAATGTTTAGACAAATCCCTTGAAATTGATTGCTTATAAAAAACTGATGCTAACAATAAGTACTATTTACTAGAACTTCTCCATATAATACACAGGCTGCATTTGTGTTCACTTCAAATAATAGTAAATTAAATCTACAAAACAAGGAACTGTACAAAATTACACTTAAACAAAACCCAAACAAATCCTCACATCAGATCACAAGCACAGGTCAAATTGCACATTGAACACAAAACTACATAAAAATGTAATAAATTAATCTCTTCAATATATTGATGTAATACATAAAGATACAATTCCCTAATTACAATATCAAATGATTTAACAAATATAATTTCAAAAAAAACCAATAACAAAAATGTCAAATAATTAAAACTATATGTATATAAATTAACATTCCATTGATTAAGTTAGACATTTCCAAAAAAATCCAATTCAATACTTGACTAAATTAGTGTTTGAATCTACAACCGTGACTAAGTGATGTGTTCAATAATAAAAGTTTAAAATCCAGTAATTCACATGTGAACTAGTTAATCTTAAAGCAACGAGAAAACCTTTTTAAATATACAATATGCATTGTTTCCATATAAACAATAGAAAATACATAATAAAGCTTACCACATCCCAATGTGATCAAAGGCAAACTACCATGTACTGAAAATAAACACTTAGTAACTGACATCAATGCTCAGAGCTCACGGTCGCACCCATGGCATCACACTGCGGAATATCACCATGACAGAGGTCATCTAGGGCCTCAGCAACATCGCTGTCAACTCCAAGGGCACTAAGCAAATGAATGCCACCGAAATATCGGAAATCAGTTCCACTATCATCTTGTCTACATTCAATTTGATACACCTGGCACACCAGTCTGGGGGCGCTCAAACGTCTGTAATACCCAAAGCTGATGGCCCAGAGATGCACTTTCACCTTTCCACAACAATAGTGTTATGGAAGATTCACTAAACAATAGACCTACTCACGGGACTGCCCGGACGCAGGCACCAAATGCTAGCTCAGAACTCGGCAAACTCCTTAGCACACTTCTCTGTTGATGAGATGCGAAGTGCCTCCTCCTCATAATCATCAAAGTTGCTAGTATCACCAGGACCCTTGCAACGAGGGATGAATGGAGCCTCAATTTTCTTCTGGAAGACAGCAATCCAATCGGTGCTAGAGAACCACTTGTGGCCCTTAATATCATTTACACCCGCTTTGAGGTTGCCATACCGCTTCGTCAAGTCTACCTGCAGCAAGTTACGCAGCAGGTCCTTCAGATCGGACCCGAAGTGAGAGGGGAAGCGGACCTTACCTGACACTATCTTCTCGTATATCTGAATCGGCTGGTCTGCGAAGAATGGCGGGTAGCCAGCGGCCATTTCGTAAACTAGAACACCG
>DWDW01000590.1:0-14058 GCA_018245635.1 Mimoniades versicolor eupheme | reverse complement strand
ATCTGTGGTTCTTTTATTTACCGTATAATATGAACCACGCGTGCCACAAAAACCGTACTCGCTCTTGCTTACTTATTTATTCACGACATTTAATGTCGAAATTAAAAAAAATTAACATTGATTGCTTTATTAGGAATGGCAATAGGCTCCACCACCTATTCCATAGTGGCACATAATCGTAACTGGTGAAGCGCAGGGGGCACTACACTCCTCTGCCTACCTCTACAGGGATTACAAGCGTCATGTTAGGTTTGCTTTAATAACAATTTACCGAATACATTTTCAATTTTCACAAATTTTTAGTAACTACCCTTTAAATTTCTTTAAGCGCGTTTACGAAATGTACATCTATATCATATCTATGAGTAGGTATATGTATGTACCTATATAAATGAAAATGTATAGCTAAATGCTAAGCGCAAAACTCGAGAACGGCTAAACCGATTTGGCTGATTTCTTTTTTGTTGAGTTTGATGAAGTCTGAGGAAGGTTTTTAGGGAGAGAAAAAAACGTAAAAAATATTATGAAAATAGTAAAAACGAGAATTTTCTTTTCCCGTACAAACCACTCTGCTATCAAATATTTGACGTCAATCAAAACAAAACCACGACGCCCTAGTTATATGTATATTTTTGAAATGCTTTCAAGTTGATTAAAGGTTGCAAGTCATTAATGAAATTAATATCCAATAAATAACTTCCCTCAATTTTTATAATGTTTTTTATTGTATAATAAATTGTGTTATTTTACATAATGATGATCAGCGATCGTGAATAATATGAAGGAAAATGAGTGGTTTCAGTGTTTCACGAGCGGCTTTCAGCCACGATGCTTCATTTGACTACAGTTCCTACCTACCTACCTACAGCAATGCATTGCTACTGCATCTATGAACTTAACTATGATACTATGAACAGTTGTATGTTGCCAGCTCCCGCGTCGGAAAACCTTCAAATTTATTTACGCGTCCAAGTAATCCAACAAAAATAACGTGTACCATAAAGCATTACAATAAAAATATCATCACATTAGATATTAAGTCGTCCAATGTTTTTTTTTAATTTCTAATAGACTGCGATAGGCCAATAAATTTTGACAAAACGAAATCTGTCGGGGCAGCTATTGACATAAAAAAAATGTAAGTAACTTTGTTTTAGAGAAATTTAGCAGAACAAGGTCCGCCGGGACAGCTAGTAATAAATATGTATATTCATTAAATTGTCAGTAATGCTCAATGTCATGTTAATTAATGTATACCTAATTATGAATTCGTGTCGCTGTTAATGCGTTTTACGTGTACAATAATAACGTACTTACATAATTTTATTGACAAATTATCTTTATGTTTCACGCGATTTGTAATATGAACATACAATTAAAAGATGCAGTCCTTTTTTAATTACGGATAACATAAGTTGGAAGCTCCCGAAATCTGCGTGTATATATGTAACTATATATATGTAAGAGTACATTATAAAGGAAGTTTTCTGACTGCCTGGTTGGTCGTGATGGTTGCAAGTGCGACTGCTGAACGGAAGGTGCTGGGTTCGATTCCCGGGTCGGGCACTACTAAATTTTTTAATTTAGATTATCTAGTAGTGCTTCGGAGTCTGCATATGTGCCCGGTGTATGGCAATAGGCTCACCACCTATTCCATAGTGGGACGTAAACGTAACTAGTGAAACGTGGTCTTACAATTTTCTTATCGCGACCGTACCTCACGGATACCCATGGAAAGGTCTCTTGGGTATGCTTGCGTATCTGTGCATAAATATAGAAAGTCCCTTAGTAATCGCTGTCGGGGTGAATATTGATTTTGTTCGACTAATAAATCTTTAACGCCGATAGCAACTTACAACTGCTAATATGTTCGTTCGTTTGATGCTTTTCGTACATTTTGTGATCGCACAAAAATGTTTCAGTCATCCCAAGCCATTATTCTTATTATTGTTAGTCAGCATCATAATAACTTAAATTTTCGTCGACTGTCCACCCCACAAATCTCCTGAAATGCCGAAACAACTATACTAAATATCAAAATAATGTTCTTACCACGATAATGTTACATTCAGTTACCGAATGGTAATATTTGCTAAGACATTCCATTACGATTGTTGCCATGCAATTTGAAACAATCATGGCGATGATAACAGAGAGTAGGTACTGTGTTCTATCACTGTGACGAAAAGTCCTTATAAAGAATGTATATTGTACGTAGATAGTTATTATGAATGATAACAAATATTGCAATTCTTTATCGTGGCGACAAAAAGGCGTGTAAACAACTTATGTATGGCAAGTTATGTCATACAGTACAGTACAGTACAGCTATTTAGTACAGTCATTATATGCATTTCGAAATGCTTGTGAACTGTGAATTTTGGATATTATGTGGGGAGGGGCTAGAAAAGCTTAACTTTAAATTGTCGACCAAGATTTTCTATGTATATATTCCGCCATCTTGAAGAAAGGGTTAAATTCGGTTTTGTTACAATAACATGGTTCTCCGTTGAAATACGAGATTTTTTTAAGCAATAGGTATATGCATACTTTGTTGCTTTTTTACGCTCTACAATTAATGTCTTTACATTTATCACCTATCGTTCATCGTTATTGAGATATGGAGATATTTATCGAAATAACCATAAATTTAAGTAATGAAATCAGTTTTCAAAAAATGTTTACAACTTTGTAGAGGGTATTCAGACCTACAATTTCGTTTTTTCATTTTTATTTTTGACAAAAATTACGACCTCTAAGGCGCCCCGAATCGGTAAGTCTGTGCCCAGTTACGATTTAGTCCCCCCATGGTTGTATCCACAGCTCATAAACATTTTTTTTAACAAAACAAGAAAAACGAGTTCAATTCAAAAAAACACATATTAAAATTCACTAACAAAGTAAAATAATTTGTAAAGTCAATCAAATTATTACGATAATATAATGTAGGTACGATTATTGTTATTTGTTTAGAGAATTATTGCGACACAAAATAAAAAAATCAGCCAAATTAGGAATCAACCACATGACATTTATTAAGCAAGGAATTGTTAGTGTAGTAAAATATAATAATTAAAGTCCTGTTCCAGGATAATTGCAGTAGTCTATTCAATGAGCGGCCTCGGCAACTTGTGATGGCGTCTACCCAATTATTAATATCTTCACAGAAAAAAATTGCTCCTAGAAAATAAGTACTCATTTTTGTTTATATACAAAAATATGGACATTAATAAAAATCAGATTAACTAACATAAACAAATGTCCAAGTTTGATTTCATGAAAAGGTTATCATAGTTTGTTATCAAGACCTTATTTAATTTTTTTTCATTTAAATATCAGACACAAATAATTCATATCAAATCGATATTGTATTGGATCATTTAAATTTGATCACATTTTTACTATTGAATTGAACACAAATAAAAGTATAAAATGACGTATAAAATAACGGATAAAATCGTCATTTCCAATATGTATGAGATTATCAGAATCAGTCAACAGTCATATCAACAACGCGCCGAATCTTGGTAAACAACAGAGTTATATTCTTAATAACATTATATTGTTATCTTTGTCTTCAATATCGCTATCTCTGTCTTCACAATCGCCAGTCTGATTGTGTCCATTGTACGAGGCGCTCACGCGCAGATATGTTTAAAAATAGTGTAACCTTGTAATGCATTAAGTTTACAGAAAAATATATAATTTTTATCAGCGGTTCATAAAATGTAAGATTGATTTTGCAGAGGGCACTTTAAGGCAAAATGATCAGGAGTAATGTGGGAGCGAGACAGCTGATGAAATGGAAACAATGGCGGTACAACGACGGAGTGTTGTATCACTCCGGAATGGGAGTGTTCGGGCATCGACCGCGTAACGTGAACGATATTGGTACGTTGATTCTGTTTCTAATAAACTAAGGTAACCAACGTTCAATTTCTGTCAATCGCATGAATATAGTGTAAAGAAATGTGGGTGACAATATTAAATATAACGACCACGAATAAACATGTACACACATTTATGTAGATCAAAGTTGCTAGAATTTAAATATAATGATATTGAAAGGATCTCAGCTAAATACAGACGTAACTTCTTGAACATTTCAGAAATTTATCAGACTTATTATTCCAGCAACATGAAACCGTACTAATACTGTACTAAGTATGTACTGGTACGCACAGATCTTACTCAGATTAGCTAGTAATTAATATTCTTCTTAATCTCAGACATTCCAGAAGAATTGACAGTGAGAAGGTACGAAAACTGCCGCGCTCAGCAACTAGTCAACGCATACCGCACACATGGACACCTACGAGCTTCCATAGATAATGTTGACTATAAGAATGAAAACAGGTAATTTGGGACAGTTTTAGTTTAACTTTAATTATAATAATTTAATTTATTAATAAATTTTTTTATTTTAAAAAATTCCCACGAGCGGGCCTACTGGAAGATTTTTCAATATGGAATAAGTAGAGCCCTGGTATCATATCCATTTTTCTTTGTAATTTATTTGTGTACATAAATAAAATAAAAAACAACTTAAAATTCTCAACCAGTTTAATTCCAGTAAAGTACGTACGTACATTAAGATCTTTAAAAACATAGAATTTTTTAAAACGTTATTTAGAAATGGCACTTCATATATTACCCTATTTACATTGTAAGATCTTTAAATTTTCCATCTTACACCAACCCTTTGATCCCTTCTGATACCTACATAAATTTACATTGCATCGAAAATAAGAAGGATTATTTTACGATGCCGCGTATAACACAAGTGTTATAAAACCTAAATAATTTACTATGGGCGTTAGATACAGACTATTTATATGTATATTGTCATCTTCATCACACCGTATTTTTCTTATCACACAAAAATGCATAAGTACTTTTGATTGTATTAATATGAAAACATAATTCAAATTACAATAAAATATTGTATGATGGGTTTAAACTGCCTAATTAAAACGAAAAGGTAAAGAAAATAGGAAAAGAAGATCGATTACCTGGTTATTAGGCTACAAATTGACAATGCCTTTGGAACAAAATAAAATAAACATCTCTCATCGGATTCTGCAATGCATTAACTTCGATGAATTATGTCTTATTTTTATAGGAACATCAAAGAGCTTGACTCAAGAACGTACGGAGTATCTTCAGAAGATTATGTTGATTTGGGATTATTATACGGCTTCAATGGCAAACAACCAGCAAAAAGTCTCGTTAACGAGTTGGAAAAGATATACTGTGGCCATATTTCATATGAGTTCTCCTACTTAGAGGTCAGTTGTTCAATATTAAACCGTTAATAAATGTTTGCTCATGAGGAAGGATTAAGTAATATTAATAACCTTTTAGAATAGTTCCAGAAATAAGTGCAAATGGCCACCCTAACCTAAAATTATATGGATTTGAAACACATAATTTAGTACATTAGTCATAATGAACCCAATTTTGCGTCAAAAATAAGACTTAGCATATTTTTCATGAATTTTCGATATTGTGGGTAGTTTCAGAAATTAGAAATAGTTCATTGCTAACTTTTTAACATTTCTCTATGAGAAACATTCCTACAATAAATTAATTTTAAGTAGCATTTATCGTTTAAGAAGCCTACCTAAAGAAAGTTCTTTCGTTGCTAAATTTTCTCACGTAATCGTAATAATCAATACTGGTCAGTCAATTACTTACAACATCCTTACTTATTTATATATCCAAACATTTCTGAAAGAACATTCCCTTTATGGTTGAAAACTAGTTTGCAACCCCTTGGGTATTTTCTGAGATTAGATTGTAATCGGAAAAGGCAAGGAAAATTCTTAGATGTATAGATTTCGAGATCAGCGCCAACGAATGACGCGAACACACGACTGGAGTAACTTTACTGTTTGAGCAATTCGGACTTCAGTATATTCATAAATTATATTATTTCAGAATGAAGTATTTCGTTTATTTATTACTAATACGAACTGCTCTTTATCAGACATTAATAAATATTTTTATTTCCACACCATCTAAGTAACACTATATTTATTTCTTTAGCGCGATAGTTATTAAATAGTTATTTTATGTACTGTATTCTAAATTATCAAAATATTCAGCTATATTATCTAATTTACACTATTATGGGATCTACAAGAACAATAGTTTTCAAGTAGTGGCTCGGAGTCTGGATATGTATCCGGTGTATGACAATAGCCTCACCACCTATTCCATTTGGAACGTAAACGTAACTGGTGAAACGTGGGAGTGTTCTACATTCCTCTGCCTACCTCTTCGGGGATGACAGGCGTGATTTACGATGTTACGTTTAACTCTAATTGAGAAATCAGAGTTTACAAAGTATTTCCATTATTACGTTTAAGATGATTCACTTTATTAAGTAATAATACAGTATAATATCTTGAAACAATCCATAAAGGACACTCGGAGTTGACAGCTCCTAACGTCACCTCCAAAGACCAACTCCCCCAGAAATGGTAACCTTTACAGATCGCTCGTTTTCTGCAACAGCGTCCTTGATATAAGCGCTTTAATACGATCTGTACTACACAAAACAATATTATAAAACGATAGTATTAAACAAAAATCATTTTCATGTTTTGGAAATTCTAAAACCTCAACATGCATAGAAAACTTGAGACAATATTCAAAACATACTCAGTTACAACCACATAATCAATACCAAATTAATTCCAAACTGTAATCAAAACTGAGTACCGGGCGTAGCAACACAAACTACTTACGATAACTACCATCAACTAATGTACGTTAACTTTTATCTCTACCGCGACGCAGTTAGACCGCTCGAATGTGCTGAATGCAGACAGTGCGGATATTCTAATACCCGGAGGTGCATTTAGTTGAACTGCTCTGTGGTTTCAAGTAAAAGCATTGAAGATTCGAACAATTTTGCGCGATGGAAATTTTTTAGGAACATTACATCTCTTCGAGTGCATGTACGAATGTTTTAACGAGCATACTTTCCGACTCTCCTTATTGTAGCGTTATGGAGGTGTGTAATGTTCAAAAATGTAAATAGTGTGTAATTAAATCATTATTAAGATTACACTATGTATTTAAGATTAAATTGACAATTATGATGTGCTACCAAATAATACCGATATCTTTCAATTTATCTCAGGTTCATGACCTTAATACATATAAAAATGCTAGTAAAACTATATATACTATAAGTATTAAAAATGAACTTTATTAACTAATTTTTTTTTCATAAATATTCATATTCTCGTATTCATGAGACATAAAATTCATGAAACAGTTTCGCGACCCTTATAAATTTCATTGCATTATCCTTATTAGGTACTAAGCTGTTAATCTTTCCAAACAATTTATTCGGCGGAAATCGGACTTCATTAATACCTAAATCCTAATCAAGCTATCTTTACCGATAATGTATTTGGGACGCTACCGGCCGTTCGTCCTCGTTACGACCTCAACAAACGGTTGCCACTATGCCGATAAAGATACCTACAGACGCTGTTATAGATTGCCCCACCGTCGGGGTTCGATGATGCCCGTCGTCTCTTTCACCACGGGCGTAGTTAATGGCAAACTGCTTTTACTCATCTTTGTTCGAAAGTTCGTTATTCTTAATTTGACTTTGAGCTTCAATGTGTCATATAATTTAAAAAAGAGTGTATCAATAGAAAATATTTTAATAAGAAATAGGTACGCAAATTTTTTAATTTAAAGTGTATTATAAAGTATATTCTATTTCCATATATTTCACCATTCCATTATCTAATGCTCGTAATTGTTATACTTAATTTTAACAAAAATATAGCAAGCTTATTAACCGTATATTTTTACTGTTTGTACAGTAAGTAATAGTGTTGTTGTCACCTTTCATGTCCGGTTAAGGCCAGACTAACAGATCTACTTTTTAAACATGTACTTTAATAGACACTTGATTTTAAGTTTAATCGAAACTGCTAGAAAATCTAAGTTTGAAAACTCCAATAGTACCCGAGCCGGGATTTTAATCTAGGACCTCTCGATCGGCAGTCGCCCTTGCAATTAACACAGCAAACGAGGCAGTGAAAAAGTTTTTTTTATAAATTTTGAATGATTACAAATATGATTCCTTCAGAGATTTTCATTGTATTCCTCGACGAATATTCCTAGGGAAACTAAAATTAATTTGTGGTACATAATACAATTTTAATATTACTTGAGTATTAAAAATGTTCAAATATGTTTCCTGAAAAACTTATAATTATTCCTTAACTAACTTTTCTATGGCACCGCAATATTCAACAGTTCATTCGATCTATAACATTTGGAATATCCCTGAAAGATTATATTAATTAGTCACGGGGAAATAGTTATTTAAGAAATTTTATTTAATTAATTACAGAATATTCAAACGTGTACTCTACTGATGGTTACAAATTACATTTAAACGGTGGTACGTAATGACGCACCCAGACCGCTCGATTCAAGTGCAACCGGTATTAAACCCAGTCGCGCCATAGTGCCGTGCTGGCGCATTAAACATCATAATTATACAACTATGTTCATATGTTATATAGTAAACATTCAAACCGGAGCTGTGTTTTATACTTTAAAAATTTATTTCTCAAAAGTGTTTACAATAAATGCACTTGCAGATAAAATTGTGATTACTCACTAAAAATATATTGTATCAATTGGCATAGCATCGAAATTATCATTGTAATTATAAAGAATATCTAAATATTAAAGCAACGTCATTAAGTACGCATATTGTAACATGATAAACAAAAAACACCAAAATCAAAAAACACCCACTTGCCGATGTTAAACCGCCTATTTTAAACTGTCTGTAAATAATAATTAAACCGACTGCAAATAATAAAAAGTTATTTATGTATATACGTAGATGCACACAAAATTATTATCGAAGTCTAAAATCTTAGATATAGCAAGTTTTTAAATGAATATAGCTATAAAAATAATATATTCTTTGCTTTTATGCTCCCCATAAGTACGGTAGACCTATGAAAAAGCTGTAGGTACAAAAAAAAATCTCCAGTCTTTTACGAATTTCAGTCCTTGCATTAGATATTTTATTTAAAAATGTTAACATTATAAGTGAGCGAATAAACGTGAGACAGCGCGTCGGGTTGTCAATATGAGTCCATTTTCACCTTCTTAGAGATTTCTTTTTGTAGACCTAAAATACGGTTTTTATTCTAAAAACAAGGAGTTCAGAAAAGTCTGGCAGGATTCAATTATCATCTACCCTTTGTATAACTTAAATTATCTTTTGTAACGTAATGAGGTTTTGTGCCTGGTTTTTTTTAAATCTAAGTTTAATCAGGGTCTGAAATGAATTTGTAATCTTCTTGTATATTTTCACAAATATAATAGAAAAGAGTTACGAGTTTCGTTAAGTTGACATTTGTGAAACGCTAAAGCTTAGCGATGCTTAGTTCTTACGGTATTTGTTTATGTAGACCCAGTCTTATCAAATCCTTGTCGTTGTTTCGCCGAAGGAATAAATTCATGTGACTCTTTCATTTGTGCGTCACTGTAAATGGTTTTATTAAGGGCGTGAAGACGCTTAACGATTGTGCCTTCATTATCAACGCCGTGACACAATATTCCATGCAATTAATCGATAAATTACAACTTTGACCTTAAGACATTATGTCTTGTACACAACTAGACCTTTAGTCAGGAATTTATTAACGAAACATAAATTCGTACGTCAAAAATTCTTGGAAACTTGCGTGCATGTATTAAGACAGCTAAGAATGAAGAAGCACGATAAGTCTGTAAGGAGAGAGTTATTCGATATTTAATGACCTCTGCCTACCCCGTAAGGGACTATCGCACTAAACTAAAGAGCACCATCTCGTTCTGTCCTTGTGTGTATGTATATATGTATGTACATAATTGCGTAGAAGCAGACTGTTTGATTAAATTGCTCCGCCGCGCCGCAACCGGTTACGCATAGGCGCTTCCGATTACAGAGTGTCGTGTTCGCGCATTAAATAGATGAATGATTTAGTGTAACTATAATAATGTAAGCATATGTCACATACTCTTGGACTGTGTTAACACATTGTTGCTGGATTATGGTGTTGGTTACCTGCGTTCCTGGGTTCAAATTCCCGGTCGGGCGCTATTAGATTTTTCTAATTTAAATTTTCTAGTAGTGGCTGAGAGTCTGGCTGTGTGCCAGTGTATGGCAATAGGCTGGCCACCTATTCCATAGTGGGACGTAAAAGTAACTGGTAAAACGTGCGAGTGTGCCACACTCCTCTGCCTACCTCTTAGAGGATAACAGGCGTAATGTTACTTTTAACTCTTATTAGTACTGTTTATGTTATGGGCTTAAATTGAATTGTAGTCCCGATGCTACGATAAGCGAATAAAGATTTTGAGTTTTAAGAAGTCTCGTCTTTTACGAACAGCCACAACTTTTGTCTCGTAACTTTGTTTCCTCTAGCAAATTTTCGATCGTATCTATCGATCGGACAATAATTTATACACCCAATTTATACTGGTTCAGCATGGTACAATATGATCTAGTAATGTCTAGTCCAGGAAGGTCATAAGAATAGCACTCTACCACAGCACTACTAGTTTATAAGTAAAATCCAATCTAATTTATTTATGCGAATCTAGACTCTATACACAGTATAGTAACCTCTGCGTCACGCATACTAAACTATGGAATGCAGGAAATTGTAATACCAGTGTGTATAGTAACGAAAGGAACTACTGGGAATTTTCAAAATAAAATTTTGTTCCAGTATCCAAATGGAACGGCGAGTGGCTGAACATCACGAGCGTGGAGCGAGCGACTTCGGGGGCGTACCTTTGTATAGCGTCGAACGGTGTGCCACCATCAGTGAGCAAGAGGATTCAGGTCAACGTCATGTGTGAGTCAAGTTATGATAATATTTGTATTCAGAAATAACGATGGATTGTCAATGTAGTGTTACTAATTTAATTAGCCTTTCCATATTGTTTAGTTCAATGAATGAACGAACGGATAAATGAATAAACTAATTAACCAATGAACTAATTAATGAATATAAAATGGACGTCTTTAGCTGAGCGTATGTTGGCCAATTTATATATATTATACGTAGTGCTAATGCAGTCCGTGTATCACACGTATTAAATAATAGGTAGGAAAGAAATTATGCGTGAGATAAGTCATACTTCCATTCCTGTTTCTAAGAATTAATTTCGCGTAAGATTATAGTTTTAATCAAATATAGTTTATTGTGTTTTTGAAGTACTCAGAGTTAAGACCAACAAATGGCTTCTCAGTGTTTTACAACCTCAACTGGCGGTGGCGTGAGTTTCTAAAATTAGAACACACCTCTGAACACACCTCAAGATTAAATATAATTTGTTGTGAAGGAGTGTTACGATGAAGGAACCGACGGTAATCTTTGCGATGGTCTATCAGATCTGGGAAGTCTTGTCTCCCCTCTCTCTGTCTGCTTCTGCTTCTCCACCATAATACTCGTACATTATCGCCTTAACTGTTCACATTCTGATAAATGACTTTTACGTTTCCAATAATGGAAAAATAATGTAGTGACGATGAGTAACCACTTAAGATCATGTCGATAGATACATCTCATAAATACTCCTGAACTGTATCGAACTGAAATATGCTATAGTCACTCTTATTCACACACACAAAACTGTCGTGTGCTCCGTTATACCATCGATGCTCGTAAATATCAGCTGCAGGCTTCAAATTAACGTCATGCGACAATCGAACTGAGTTCCAATTAAATTATTAGTACACTTCACGTCATTCGGGGTGAATTTCGGCGGCTATTTTAAATTATACTGCACGGTTGGTCTCGAACGAATTTGACCATTGCTTGTCCTGAATTAATGCAATTAAAATGGACCAATCGACGATACATTTCGAATTATATTAATAAAAATATTTAAAATAAAATTCTTAAGGATTCAAAAGATTTTAAGTGTTGGGTGGTGGTTCATATTCCATATGAAGAAAGACACGTTAGCTTAGAAGAGCCAAGTTGGGACTTAATTAATTCTCTTAACAAAGCGTCTACTAATCGTTAGTTTAATTTGATTATCTCAACAGCGACAGCAACAATATTCACCTTTTATTGTATACCATGAGTCAAAGACGAAATTAGATTATCGTATGAATTGAAAATAGGCAGAAGACAAAAACAAATTCATAGATAAAAAACCAAGCGTAGAAGCATTTCATTTATTAAATACGTGATCAGATATAGACGTAAATAATAAAAAAATACATTGTAACTATAACCTTTATATTATTTACTATTCAGCCTTACAATTATTTTTGTAACGTCAAATAATAAAAAGTACTAGGATAAATATGTACGAAACGTAGTATAAAATCGGGTATTCACTTAAGAGGCGAAAGTGTTATTTTATTCATGCTGACACATTACAAGGAAACAATATCTAATTTCTAATCTAAATGGTCTGTGTCAAATCTATATTTCGTTACAGGTGCATTTTGAAGTAATGATGTTTATGCCTGCTGTATCTAATAAAGGAAATAGAATTATTTAGGACTTAATACAGATTTTCATTTCGTATTGAAATTGATTTTTTATGTTACTCTCACTATGAACAAAATAAAATTAAACAACGAGGTTTAAAACTTATTGTCTCAGTATTTAACATCTAAATACAAACGAAAAATAAAACACTGAAAAAATTAGTTCCAGTAATACTGTGACTTGTTTAACAAATTAAATGTTAAATTGTATCTTTATTACAAAACTAACGGAAACACAAAATATTCAAGTAACCGAAAACACAAATAAAAACAGAGGACGGCCACCACTGTCTCCTCACTAAAACCAAAAGAGAAAATGAATCTCAATTCGCCGACTTAGGTACCTACTCGCTAGTAATTTTCTAAGAAATCTTTATACTCTAAATACATTTCAAAATACCACCTTGTTTCTAAGGGATGTTAACTGCAAGTGAAATAAATTTGAAATTCAATTTCGCGTAAGTTATCTAAATAAGTTCCAACATCGATGTCGGAAATTCCGACTGCGTGCGGAATGTCAATTATAAATCTGTTCCCGTGCAATGCATTACCTCTGGAACGGAGACTGCTTTGATCCTGTTGATATATGACTCGAGATATTGAAGTATCTTATGAAAGGAGAGCGGAGCGTTGGAATGGGATACGTTATTTATTCTGATTACAAATTTTATTGAACAATCTTCTTGTCCTATTATTGGTAAAACGCTGGAATCCTTAACTTATAAATGTACACAATAGATGTTTTGTAAAATAAAAATACCATTTTTTATAAGATTTTTTGTCGTTCTGTGGCATATAAATCTCTAACAGAGATGATACAATGATAATTGTAAAATGATTTCGATAACGCCACAAATAAACTAGTGCTACGTCTCGAAAGATTTGATGACATACTACTCGTAACATTGGAAAATACATTTGCAAGCCATAAGTTGAATATAAACTCAGGTAGCAAATGTAGATTGAAAACATATTTTAATATTCAACTGTTCAATAACGATCAGTATTATTCTTACAAGTAGGTATTAAGTAATAAGTATGACATCTACAGAAACTTCTCTTAATATATGACGTCTTGGGACTGGTATTGTTGAGGTGTCAGCACTCGGCCGCAACTAAGTGGCACTGTGATGCTGCCTCCGTTGTGACGGACTTGATGTGAACCGCCAGATTGTCTTAATCTAAGCGGGCGCCGGATGTCCGTCTCGTGGTGCTTGAGGGTCTCGCCGGGTGAATTGCCGTCTTCGATGCCCGTGGGTGCCGGTGAGAGGAAGGGGGAAGGGTTGTCGTCGGGAGTAATAGGGACGGAACGAGCGGGTAGCGGTGAGGTGCGGGAGGCGAAAGAAAACGTCTTTGTCAACGGAAACGTGCGCCAGCCAAAGCCTAATTCCCTACAGCACCCTATCGTATCGTATGCTTGTCGCTCGTGGATGTAGACCCGTTGTGCTCTCTTTCTTGCAGTCTTCAGCCTTCCAGTTTTCTTATCTTCAGTTTTCCTTGTTGAT